>CM060950.1:389768680-389871180 GCA_030765055.1 Mantis religiosa
ATTATTATTATTATTATTATTATTATTATTATTATTATTATTATTATTATTATTATTATTATTATTATTATTATTATTATTATTATTATTATTATTATTAATTATTATTATTAATTAAACATGTATATTCCTGCTTGAAGGATTCAAAAGTTACACAATAAATAAGTAACCAAATAACTAGGCTGCATTCATATCCAAAAAATACAAATATTTCTTATCAGTACAGTTCTGATACAGAAATTTACCGGGTCTTTGTTGCCTGTCTTTCTGCAGTCTTGTGGTTTTCTTGCCTCATCCCTTCCTCATGGAGGGTGTTAGCTGTAATAGATCAGTGTAGGGAATGTGGTGTCCCCTCACCGATTTTTATCGTATTAAAAGATGTAGCTAAAGGAATGTTAATATGTAATTTATTGACAATATTACTGACATGAGGTACAAAGAGCTGGATTTGTAAATTCATGTGCCACATACTGTACAATATGAACTGTAGTGATGATTCTATCTTTATAATTATTTGAAATAAATAAATTCGACTTCATAATAAAAATTGAAATATACAAAAACCAAATGCGACTTTATCTACCTTTTAATATTAAAAATTTAGTTCTTCCAAGAATACCTAACAGCCCTTAAACATTACATTAATGTCCTCAAGGAATGTTGGAGAAGAAAGCAAATTGTCCTAAGTAAAAATAAATGCTTCATAAATGAACAAAATCTCATTCTCAAAGCAGCTTCATAACATTAAAATACAAATTATGCTTTCTAATTCCCAAATATCTTAATTGCACTAACAAAGACTGTAGATGAAATTGTTAGTGGGAGAAAACGTTATTAGACGTTATTTTTGTCTATCTCTTATGCCTTAACAAACAAAAGTTATGCAACAATTATTCGAAATGTAGAGGACTTCACAGTTGGTCATAGAATATTCGGCTGAGATAAGCCATGTGTCTCATCGCTAGATATGAGAGAAGTGATATATTAAAGTAGTTTAAAATTAGCGGTTCCAGCGCAGACCCAAATGAGCAAGATGGCGGCCATGCGCAATCGGTATGTTTAGTGGATTTAGACAGTGTTTAGGTAGGCAGTCAATCCTCTTAATTTGCTGTACCTTATAATGCTGTGTCCTGAGGTATGATCAGAGCTTGTCTTGAGCTATGATCTGAGGCTCTAGGGTTAAGGGCTGCAGGGTTTCTTAGGTAAAGTCTGTTGGTATGGGATGTTAATATCTGAAGGATTTAATGGTTAGGTCCTGAGGTATGATCTAAGGCTCTAGGGTTAATAGTTTCACAGGTGAAGTCTGTTGGTCTGGATGGTGGAGAGCTGTAGGATTTAGGGGCTAGATCTCTATGTATGATCAGGGAGGGGGGGGTCTAGTGCTAAGAGCTGCAGGTTTTTCACAGGTAAGGGTTGCTGGTCTGGGAGGTTTATAACTATAGCATTTGGAGGGTAGGTCCTGAGGTATGATCTGGGGGCTCTAGGGTTAAGAGTTTTCACAGACGAAGTCTGTTGGTCAGGATGGTTGAGAGCTGTAAGATCTAGAGGTTAGGTATCTATGTATGATCAGGGAGGTTCTAGTGTTAAGAGCTTCAGGTTTTCACAGATAAAGGTTGCTGGTCTGGGAGGTTAATAGCCGTAGGATTTGGAGGGTAGATCCAGAGGTATGATCTGGAGCTCTAGGGTTAAGAGTTGTAGGGTTCATAGCTAAATGTTGTTGGTCTAGATGATAAAGGCCGTAGGGCCGTTGGCTTATGGGCTGAGGTATGGTCTTATCATTTTGAAGTTCAGTTTGCTAGTCCAGCAATTAAAGGCGGTTAATCTCGAGGCAAGTCCTACATTTATGCTTTACTATGTCATCCTATTATAAACTAACCTAACCTAATATACTCATTCAGTTCTACCTTCTTTCATCATTCTTTATTGTAACCTAGCTGTGTTTTGCTAATGGCTTCCTTTGTTGCATCTGTTAACCTAATTGTTCTCTTTACTTAAGTTCCTCTATTCTGCCACTTTAACCTAACCTAATATATCCCTTGCTTTTACCTTCTTGATCATTGTTCAACTTACTTGATTCTGCTATTAAGCTGTCCTATTCTTACCTCCTTAACCTATCCTAAGCATGTTTCTTTTCTCCTCTATCTAACCCATATCTTTTAAGCTCAACTATTTTGTCTAATGCTAACTACTTGTATGTATGATGCAAATTTTTGAGGCATGTCGATGTAAGAGCTATCTTTGTCACTGCATGAGGTATATATGTTATACAGTAAATTTAACCCTTTGTGTATCTGCTTCTGTTTTCCGAAAAATTGAGGTGCTTTTGTTGCTAGAGTTTCTTGTTTTTCGTACCTTCTCTATGCTTTCAGGAACTCTGTTCCACCTTGTTATGTTTTGAGGTCTTATGCTTATACTTTAGGTTTTTTGATTGCCTTTTTGATCTGAAAGGCTATGTATATTGGTTATGTTTCTCATCTCTTTTGGTTACATAGGTCTTGAGGCACGATCTTAGGGTCTGGGGTTTAAAGGATGTAGGTCTCATAGCTTAAGTTTGCAGGTCTGAAGGTTAAAGCCTGTAGGGTTAGTGGTTAGGTCGTATGGATTCTAGGTTAGATCTCTCGGTCTAGAGTTTAAGGCTGTAGGATCTGGAGGTTACGTATTGAGGTATGATCTGAGGGCTCTAGGTTAAGAGTTGTAGGCTTCATAGCTAAAGGTTGCTGGTCTGAAGGTTAAAGGCTGTAGGTTTAGTGGTTAGGTCGCATGGATTCAAGGTTAGATCTCTCGGTCTAGAGATTAAGGCTGTGGGATCTGGAGGCTACGTATTGAGGTATGTTCTGAGGGCTCTAGGGTTAAGAGTTATAAGCTTCGTAGCTAAAGGATGCTGGTCAGGAGTTTAAAACTGTAGGATCTGGAGGTTAGGTATTGAGGTATGATCTCGGAGCTCTAGGATTAAGAGCTCTAGGTTTCATAGCTAAAGGTTTTCCAGCTAGAGATATCTTCGTTTCTCTTAGAGGTATATTTGCAATGGTCTGGGCGTAGAGTTTTCATACGTATTTTCATGCAGATTGATATCTTTATACTCTTGTGTCTTTTTTCAAGCTTTCACCCCCTCTGCATCGTCTGTAATAAGTCGTAACGCTAAACCAAAGTTCTTATGCTATTTTCAAGCTTTTTCAGATGTTATGAGGTTTACGGGTGTTTCAAGGATTTTTCAGACCAAGTTCAGTTACTTAAATCATTTTATAACTAAGTAAAAGGTTTTTCAAGGATATTTCAGAATACGAGATAGTAGTTACTTTTTCAATTTACCTATTTTAACATTAACTAAAGTGCGTTCAGTTAGCTTGTAGTTCAGTAGTAGACGCCTCTCCTCTTTTATCTGGGCTGGAGACCAGCACTAGAATTTAATCCTAGTGGCAGAGTTAACGCCTTCCTCCATTTTTGTTATTTCATCTTTCTTCCTCAGGCGTCGTGAGAGTCGTAGGATAGACGTCACTTGTGTAAATAGTCATTCTGTAGCTTAGCTTACAGAGATAACCATTATCTTCTGATCTAAGTTGTCCCCTGTTGCACACTTTCTGCAATACTATGGTGTCCGTACGCGTATGTTGATACTCCATCCTCAGCAATCACTCTCTTGTCGTCATGAGGCGATAGGGCTATTTTATTAGCTTCAACTGTAGAAACATTATGTTTTCGGGATAGGATTAAGTTCATAGGAGTTCTTAGGATCTTTTGGGTTTTAAGACATTCCACATAGCTATCGAAGTTGATGTACTGCCTGATTGCGCTACGCTTTATGCCCTTGATCTTCTTGATGACACCTCCATCTATGTCGAGAGCATACATCTTAGGTCTGAGCCCTACAAAACCATTATCTTCTGATCTAAGTTGTCCCCTGTTGCACACTTTCTGCAATACTATAGTGTCCGTACGCGTATGTTGATACTCCATTCTCAGCAATCATTCTCTTGTCGTCATGAGGCGATAGGGCTATTTTATTAGCTTCAACTGTAGAAACATTATGTTTTCGGGATAGGATTAAGTTCATAGGAGTTCTTAGGATCTTTTGGGTTTTAAGACATTCCACATAGCTATCGAAGTTGATGTACTGCCTGATTGCGCTACGCTTTATGCCTTTGATCTTCTTGATGACACCTCCATCTATGTCGAGAGCATACATCTTAGGTCTGAGCCCTACAAAACGACAAATAATTTTTCCATTGGCTTCATCTATAAATTTTCCCAAAACTTTCCTGTTTTTTGTAGAATGACATATATGGTCGACAGGATAATCAGCAGTATCCAGATGTTCAAGAAAACGTAACTTATCCTGGTATATATCTTTCGTAGTCACTCTATGGATGAAAGAGTCTGTATCCATGTACATGAGTTTTAGATTTTCAGTCCCGTAATACGGCAATAACACATCATAATGATATCGATACATCAAGGTTTTTGAGATATCCAGCACACACATCCCAATGTATATAGGTTTGTCGAACACTATCTCTCGAGAAGCCATGTGTACTGCAGCCAGATTAGGTCCATATATAGTTCGGTCAATGAACGTAGGCTTAGCAACCAGCTTTTCCAATGTCTTCCAATCGGTAACAAGTCGTATATTCATTCGGTTTCTTATATTCTCCATAGTTTTTCCGAACATGGCATTGTTAAAAAGTTTGTACAGATCCTTCTCGAAATCATTTCTAGATCCTTGTCGTAGTTCGTTATTGAATTGGACATAAGGCTTTAACCAGCACGACTGTCGAAATTGTAGTACACGATGGATTTTTATCAGTTGTATCCCATGATCAAGAGCTTGCTTCAGGGTCATGTAGTGCACCACATACTTAGTTCGTGAACCAAGGTGTGGAATTAGCTTCTTTGTAGAAGAATCCTTAGGCTTGAAGCACTCGGGCAGGAATGGTAAATCATTATGCAGCTCATGAAGTTCTGTAGGATATTCAAGATCCTCTTCTAAAATGTAGCCGAGTGGGTCATCTTCTCGAAGTATTTCTAGGTTAATATCTGCAGGAGAAACCCACTCAAAACCCCCATAAGGAAGGGCGTGGCACATCGCCCACCCATATTGGTTATTTGCGTCATCGTACGTAATATATTGAGAGGGCTTACTTGAGTCATACTCCTCCATATAGATGTTGTTCGCCTTTGCGTATCGATGAGACACTTGGCATAATCCTCCTCTTATACCTGATTCAACCATGAGTAGCTGATCGTAATCCTGTAGCAATTCTAGTTCAATTCCTGTATACAGCAGCATTGCATCCCACGTAAGTCCAGGAGATGTAAAATAATGTGCAGGATCAACTTTATGCGTTTTCAGGGTCTGGTCTCTGAATGTCTCAAACACATCAGCTAGTAGAAGAACATCTGAAGTTAGATAGAGATCGCTATACTCTCCTAATGTTTTAATGTTGAACTGTCTCCATATACTTTTTGCATGTTCATACTCTCCATCACTAATTTCTCCTTTGTTCAGCTTGTTGTAGAATGCCTCCCTCGGAGGAAGTTCTGTGTCATTCAAAACATCCCACGATGTAACGTAATCGTAGGGGAAAACACCCTTACGTGTCATCAATTTGAATTGCTCTGCTCCAAAGTACTTTAAGGTTTCAGGATATGATGTTAGATTTTTTGCTAGTTTATCCAAGCTGGTACTAAGGAAGCGATAGGTATCCACAAAGCGAAGTTTAATATTTCCAACATACTTGGAAAATGATATATAACTTTCCTCAGAGCTAGGAATAACTTCTACTCTATCGCTAGTACAGCCTAACTCCTTAACAATGAAATGGGAGTCATATCCACTCAGGTTATGTATGAAGACAGGAATATAATTAGGCGTTTTACAGGTTAGATTACACTGATTATGTAGACTTCCTCGATATTTACCACTTATATGATCATGGTCTCGTACTTTCCAGTTATCGTCGGTAAATTCTTTACCACATAAGTAGCATTCTGTAGAAGATTCGTATGATTTTTGCTGCTTATCTGTCAGAGTTAATGGAGCACCAGTTTTGTATACAGCATTAATCTTCTTTGCGAGAGAACTTACATACTCCATAAACTTCGGTGCAGCATCATAAACCCGATATACATAGGGTTCAGTAGGAAGACCAGTCTGTAAACCTTCAATTGTAGCTGAGGATTTGACATAAACACAGAAACTCATAGGAATATGCTTCTGATATGGAACTGTATAAGACGTTTCGGGATTAAAAGAACACCCGTGGTAAGGGGTAAGAATGCTTTCAAAGTCAGCGTATATGACATAAGGTAATTTCAACATCCTTTCATGATTCTTGAATCTAACAATAGATTTCTCCTTAGTTGGCATAACAATCTTAGCAACTCCGTGTTGGCTACATATTTTTCTATGCTCATTTAACCTCTCAACTCCTCCATTTCGATACTCAAAGTGTGTAAAACAGCGTTTGCAGATGCAGAGTTTTCCCTCACATTTGGTTTTTTGTTGATGAATAAGTCTCTCGAAATTCTTTATATAAACGTAATGATAACGTCCAGTTGCATCACTTAATAGAAGCAGGTCGCGATGGTCGGACAGTTCTTCATCGATAACCTTCATAGGAAACACTTGATTTTTCTCATCCAGTCCGAAAACATTTATAGAGATATTATTTCTTCGTTCAAATTTCGGAATATCAGTCAGGCTCGTAGGAAACGAGACGCAGGAAAAGTCATATCTTTCTTGAAAATCCTTATACTTGCTAACACGTTGAGGATCCTTTTGAATGAACTTGGCGAGAACAGCATACATAAAACACTTTTCATCTTCATAATTCTGTGGATTTATGCAGGCTCCTTTAGCTCCAATAGAGGTCGGTAGAGGGATGTAACTGGTTCCCCTCAGTCCATTATTCTTGTTGATTCTAACACGCACACCATCAACAGCTAATAAAGCCCAGCTGCTTCCTTTAAGTTGACTTTCCTCCATTTCAGTACAAAGTTTCTTGAATTTACTTTCCAAGATGGCGTCCAAGTCACTTTCTAAAAATATTGCTTGATTTGGGGTTTTAAAGGCTTTATCAGTAGTATCACCAACGGCATTCACAAACTGACATTCAGCCATGATGTTAATTTTCACACTTTTATGGATCCTCAGTTGCTTCTGGACGGCTTGAATTATCCGCTGTTTTGATTCCTGGAGATATGTATTCAGGTCTCGGCATGTAGAGCACTGGATGAAATATGATTTCAGTCGATCCTGGAAAGCTGTTTCATATTCTACGACATCGTCTTCATCAGGAACCATTAACAGCAATTTATGTTTGGTAGGCTCGATCTTGAGTTTCTTAGCAGCAGTTATTCTCTCGCATCTTTCTTGATGAGCATCTCTGCGATGTTCAGTACCATAAACGTCAGCACAATGTTTACATTCGTAAAACTGGCCACATAGCAGCTCATGTCTCTTTTTATTGTAGTTTTTCAGGAAACTCTCATCACATTTACCACACTTAAATTCTGGAATAGCAGTGTCTAATAGAGCTTCCATTGCTATAGTTTTTGTTGTGTGCAGGCTAATTCTCGGGGAATATTTTGCTAAGTAAGTGTCTGATACACCTTTTCACTTCTCTTCTTCACCTTGATAAGTTATCAGCGCTACTGATGATGAATTTCACTATAGAAGCTGATCCGCTACGCTATAAACACACTAGCGTAATTACAATCTAAGATCGATCAAGCTCTCTTTATACACTTAGCGCAGACCTAATAGAAAACTTCATCATCCCCTCCACCAACGGGATTCGAAGGTGGCGCTACTATCGGAGAAACCTAAAAGAAAACTTCATCATTCCTACCACTACTGGGGGTTTGAAGGTGGCGCTCCTATCGGAGAAAACCTAAAAGAAAACTTCATCACACCACCACCTTTGTAGCTCGAAGGTGGAACTACTATCGGGGAAAACCTAAAAGAAAACTCTATTCATTTTTGCAGTTTACGATTATTTTTAATCTAGTATACAAATCACATGAGAGAGAAAATTAGACAAATTAAAATTAAAAAAGGAAATAAATAACTAGATTTGAAGATAAAATTTAGACAATTCAAACGAGTATAAACATGACTAAGCTACGCCTTTTAGTTTTAAAGTTACATTAGGAGCACCCATCACCACCCTTAGGCATCTCTCCATCTTCAATCATACCTTCTTGGAGCCTTTTTATACATCTCTTAACATAACAGTTCGATTTTTTTCAAGTTCATCTATTACACCGTTTAACTCATCTACGGGGCACCCTTAGAATCCTTCACGTCATCCACAAACACACCTTCTTGAACCCTTTTAATATATTTTAACCTATTTATGTTTGTTGCTACGGACATCCGTTCTCTTTTCTTAAGTTAAATTATTACATCCTCTTGTTATGTCTGAGTCTCATGCTAATATATTAAACTTTGTGATTAAGTATTTTTATTTGAAAGTCTATGTAAATCGTTTAAGGTAAACATCTCTTCTCAACATGAGACAAGTCAAGATGTATGGTCTTATGGGGTGAGCTTGTCAACACACCTAAAAGCATTTATATTCAAAGGTATTTAAATTATCCCACCGAGATTTGAACCCTGATCCTAAGGCGTAAATTACCATTTCAACAACAATTCAGACCTAAAGTATATATGTATACGCTATTTCATGGCGCTAACGTTATTAGTTCAAGAGTTATTTAAGATTCAAGTTATTGCGGCAGAAGCGGTTATCGAACCACGGGTCTGTAGGATACGGAATCATAAATCATTCACAGCATATGTTGAATGAAAAAAACCTGCGCTTTCCCCTGCTGTTCTATGTGCAATAGATCAGAAATAGAACACAATTACATAATTCAATGGACGATGGGAACTGAACCAGGGATCCCTGAGCTACACGTTGTCAGCATATGATTAACTATGAGAAGCATAACCATAGAGAGCTTATTTCACTTCTCTAGACCCACTGGTTACAGAGATATATAAATTAAACAATTCAGGACTCGACCTAAGGACTACAGGTATACAGCGTAAACCCTGCGGACCACGCTAACCATATGTAAGTAATAAAGTTTATCCGAACTCACTATCATAATTAGTTTCGGAGTTATTCTAATATAAGCAGTACTCTTTTGCGCGAGAGTCGATTCTGGACCCTTGATACAACTACAAGTCACAGATAGTCAGTAAGGGCATGGGCACCCCTTACCTGGCGGTAAAAGGTACCATGCATCGTCTTTCCACCCCTGGTCGGCATCCCATTGTTTACGCACCCTCTTTATTTATCACATGCAGGTGTGCTGGCGTCTTGTGACAAGGGTTTGACAGGTCATTAATCAAGTAGTAGTTGGTAAAAGGTTCCCCTATCCCTTACCCTGCCCCTTTCAATGTATATGCAAATTAGATATTCTATTGTTCCAAAGTCCCCATTTACCACTGCTATTCCAGAATTTAAGTGTGGTAAATGTGATAAGAGTTTCCTGAAAAACTACAATAAAAAGAGACATGAGCTGCTATGTGGCCAGTTTTACGAATGTAAACATTGTGCTGACGTTTATGGTACTGAACATCGCAGAGATGCTCATCAAGAAAGATGCGAGAGAATAACTGCTGCTAAGAAACTCAAGATCGAGCCTACCAAACATAAATTGCTGTTAATGGTTCCTGATGAAGACGATGTCGTAGAATATGAAACAGCTTTCCAGGATCGACTGAAATCATATTTCATCCAGTGCTCTACATGCCAAGACCTGAATACATATCTCCAGGAATCAAAACAGCGGATAATTCAAGCCGTCCAGAAGCAACTGAGGATCCATAAAAGTGTGAAAATTAACATCATGGCTGAATGTCAGTTTGTGAATGCCGTTGGTGATACTACTGATAAAGCCTTTAAAACCCCAAATCAAGCAATATTTTTAGAAAGTGACTTGGACGCCATCTTGGAAAGTAAATTCAAGAAACTTTGTACTGAAATGGAGGAAAGTCAACTTAAAGGAAGCAGCTGGGCTTTATTAGCTGTTGATGGTGTGCGTGTTAGAATCAACAAGAATAATGGACTGAGGGGAACCAGTTACATCCCTCTACCGACCTCTATTGGAGCTAAAGGAGCCTGCATAAATCCACAGAATTATGAAGATGAAAAGTGTTTTATGTATGCTGTTCTCGCCAAGTTCATTCAAAAGGATCCTCAACGTGTTAGCAAGTATAAGGATTTTCAAGAAAGATATGACTTTTCCTGCGTCTCGTTTCCTACGAGCCTGACTGATATTCCGAAATTTGAACGTGTTTTCGGACTGGATGAGAAAAATCAAGTGTTTCCTATGAAGGTTATCGATGAAGAACTGTCCGACCATCGCGACCTGCTTCTATTAAGTGATGCAACTGGACGTTATCATTACGTTTATATAAAGAATTTCGAGAGACTTATTCATCAACAAAAAACCAAATGTGAGGGAAAACTCTGCATCTGCAAACGCTGTTTTACACACTTTGAGTATCGAAATGGAGGAGTTGAGAGGTTAAATGAGCATAGAAAAATATGTAGCCAACACGGAGTTGCTATGATTGTTATGCCAACTAAGGAGAAATCTATTGTTAGATTCAAGAATCATGAAAGGATGTTGAAATTACCTTATGTCATATACGCTGACTTTGAAAGCATTCTTACCCCTTACCACGGGTGTTCTTCTAATCCCGAAACGTCTTATACAGTTCCATATCAGAAGCATATTCCTATGAGTTTCTGTGTTTATGTCAAATCCTCAGCTACAATTGAAGGTTTACATACTGGTCTTCCTACTGAACCCTATGTATATCGGGGTTATGATGCTGCACCGAAGTTTATGGAGTATGTAAGTTCTCTCGCAAAGAAGATTAATGCTGTATACAAAACTGGTGCTCCATTAACTTTGACAGATAAGCAGCAAAAATCATACGAATCTTCTACAGAATGCTACTTATGTGGTAAAGAATTTACCGACGATAACTGGAAAGTACGAGACCATGATCATATAAGTGGTAAATATCGAGGAAGTCTACATAATCAGTGTAATCTAACCTGTAAAACGCCTAATTATATTCCTGTCTTCATACATAACCTGAGTGGATATGACTCCCATTTCATTGTTAAGGAGTTAGGCTGTACTAGCGATAGAGTAGAAGTTATTCCTAGCTCTGAGGAAAGTTATATATCATTTTCCAAGTATGTTGGAAATATTAAACTTCGCTTTGTGGATACCTATCGCTTCCTTAGTACCAGCTTGGATAAACTAGCAAAAAATCTAACATCATATCCTGAAACCTTAAAGTACTTTGGAGCAGAGCAATTCAAATTGATGACACGTAAGGGTGTTTTCCCCTACGATTACGTTACATCGTGGGATGTTTTGAATGACACAGAACTTCCTCCGAGGGAGGCATTCTACAACAAGCTGAACAAAGAAGAAATTAGTGATGGAGAGTATGAACATGCAAAAAGTATATGGAGACAGTTCAACATTAAAACATTAGGAGAGTATAGCGATCTCTATCTAACTTCAGATGTTCTTCTACTAGCTGATGTGTTTGAGACATTCAGAGACCAGACCCTGAAAACGCATAAAGTTGATCCTGCACATTATTTTACATCTCCTGGACTTACGTGGGATGCAATGCTGCTGTATACAGGAATTGAACTAGAATTGCTACAGGATTACGATCAGCTACTCATGGTTGAATCAGGTATAATAGGAGGATTATGCCAAGTGTCTCATCGATACGCAAAGGCGAACAACATCTATATGGAGGAGTATGACTCAAGTAAGCCCTCTCAATATATTACGTACGATGACGCAAATAACCAATATGGCTGGGCGATGTGCCACGCCCTTCCTTATGGGGGTTTTGAGTGGGTTTCTCCTGCAGATATTAACCTAGAAATACTTCGAGAAGATGACCCACTCGGCTACATTTTAGAAGAGGATCTTGAATATCCTACAGAACTTCATGAGCTGCATAATGATTTACCATTCCTGCCCGAGTGCTTCAAGCCTAAGGATTCTTCTACAAAGAAGCTAATTCCACACCTTGGTTCACGAACTAAGTATGTGGTGCACTACATGACCCTGAAGCAAGCTCTTGATCATGGGATACAACTGATAAAAATCCATCGTGTACTACAATTTCGACAGTCGTGCTGGTTAAAGCCTTATGTCCAATTCAATAACGAACTACGACAAGGATCTAGAAATGATTTCGAGAAGGATCTGTACAAACTTTTTAACAATGCCATGTTCGGAAAAACTATGGAGAATATAAGAAACCGAATGAATATACGACTTGTTACCGATTGGAAGACATTGGAAAAGCTGGTTGCTAAGCTTACGTTCATTGACCGAACTATATATGGACCTAATCTGGCTGCAGTACACATGGCTTCTCGAGAGATAGTGTTCGACAAACCTATATACATTGGGATGTGTGTGCTGGATATCTCAAAAACCTTGATGTATCGATATCATTATGATGTGTTATTGCCGTATTACGGGACTGAAAATCTAAAACTCATGTACATGGATACAGACTCTTTCATCCATAGAGTGACTACGAAAGATATATACCAGGATAAGTTACGTTTTCTTGAACATCTGGATACTGCTGATTATCCTGTCGACCATATATGTCATTCTACAAAAAACAGGAAAGTTTTGGGAAAATTTATAGATGAAACCAATGGAAAAATTATTTGTCGTTTTGTAGGGCTCAGACCTAAGATGTATGCTCTCGACATAGATGGAGGTGTCATCAAGAAGATCAAAGGCATAAAGCGTAGCGCAATCAGGCAGTACATCAACTTCGATAGCTATGTGGAATGTCTTAAAACCCAAAAGATCCTAAGAACTCCTATGAACTTAATCCTATCCCGAAAACATAATGTTTCTACAGTTGAAGCTAATAAAATAGCCCTATCGCCTCATGACGACAAGAGAGTGATTGCTGAGGATGGAGTATCAACATACGCGTACGGACACTATAGTATTGCAGAAAGTGTGCAACAGGGGACAACTTAGATCAGAAGATAATGGTTTTGTAGGGCTCAGACCTAAGATCTATGCTCTCGACATAGATGGAGGTGTCATCAAGAAGATCAAAGGCATAAAGCGTAGCGCAATCAGGCAGTACATCAACTTCGATAGCTATGTGGAATGTCTTAAAACCCAAAAGATCCTAAGAACTCCTATGAACTTAATCCTATCCCGAAAACATAATGTTTCTACAGTTGAAGCTAATAAAATAGCCCTATCGCCTCATGACGACAAGAGAGTGATTGCTGAGGATGGAGTATCAACATACGCGTACGGACACTATAGTATTGCAGAAAGTGTGCAACAGGGGACAACTTAGATCAGAAGATAATGGTTATCTCTGTAAGCTAAGCTACAGAATGACTATTTACACAAGTGACGTCTATCCTACGACTCTCACGACGCCTGAGGAAGAAAGATGAAATAACAAAAATGGAGGAAGGCGTTAACTCTGCCACTAGGATTAAATTCTAGTGCTGGTCTCCAGCCCAGATAAAAGAGGAGAGGCGTCTACTACTGAACTACAAGCTAACTGAACGCACTTTAGTTAATGTTAAAATAGGTAAATTGAAAAAGTAACTACTATCTCGTATTCTGAAATATCCTTGAAAAACCTTTTACTTAGTTATAAAATGATTTAAGTAACTGAACTTGGTCTGAAAAATCCTTGAAACACCCATAAACCTCATAACATCTGAAAAAGCTTGAAAATAGCATAAGAACTTTGGTTTAGCGTTACGACTTATTACAGACGATGCAGAGGGGGTGAAAGCTTGAAAAAAGACACAAGAGTATAAAGATATCAATCTGCATGAAAATACGTATGAAAACTCTACGCCCAGACCATTGCAAATATACCTCTAAGAGAAACGAAGATATCTCTAGCTGGAAAACCTTTAGCTATGAAACCTAGAGCTCTTAATCCTAGAGCTCCGAGATCATACCTCAATACCTAACCTCCAGATCCTACAGTTTTAACCTCCTGACCAGCATCCGTTAGCTACGAAGCTTATAACTCTTAACCCTAGAGCCCTCAGAACATACCTCAATACGTAGCCTCCAGATCCTACAGCCTTAATCTCTAGACCGAGAGATCTAACCTTGAATCCATGCGACCTAACCACTAAACCTACAGCCTTTAACCTTCAGACCAGCAACCTTTAGCTATGAAGCCTACAACTCTTAACCTAGAGCCCTCAGATCATACCTCAATACGTAACCTCCAGATCCTACAGCCTTAAACTCTAGACCGAGAGATCTAACCTAGAATCCATACGACCTAACCACTAACCCTACAGGCTTTAACCTTCAGACCTGCAAACTTAAGCTATGAGACCTACATCCTTTAAACCCCAGACCCTAAGATCGTGCCTCAAGACCTATGTAACCAAAAGAGATGAGAAACATAACCAATATACATAGCCTTTCAGATCAAAAAGGCAATCAAAAAACCTAAAGTATAAGCATAAGACCTCAAAACATAACAAGGTGGAACAGAGTTCCTGAAAGCATAGAGAAGGTACGAAAAACAAGAAACTCTAGCAACAAAAGCACCTCAATTTTTCGGAAAACAGAAGCAGATACACAAAGGGTTAAATTTACTGTATAAAGATCTGTAATCAGCATATATACCTCATGCAGTGACAAAGATAGCTCTAACATCGACATGCCTCAAAAATTTGCATCATACATACAAGTAGTTAGCATTAGACAAAATAGTTGAGCTTAAAAGATATGGGTTAGATAGAGGAGAAAAGAAACATGCTTAGGATAGGTTAAGGAGGTAAGAATAGGACAGCTTAATAGCAGAATCAAGTAAGTTGAACAATGATCAAGAAGGTAAAAGCAAGGGATATATTAGGTTAGGTTAAAGTGGCAGAATAGAGGAACTTAAGTAAAGAGAACAATTAGGTTAACAGATGCAACAAAGGAAGCCATTAGCAAAACACAGCTAGGTTACAATAAAGAATGATGAAAGAAGGTAGAACTGAATGAGTATATTAGGTTAGGTTAGTTTATAATAGGATGACATAGTAAAGCATAAATGTAGGACTTGCCTCGAGATTAACCGCCTTTAATTGCTGGACTAGCAAACTGAACTTCAAAATGATAAGACCATACCTCAGCCCATAAGCCAACGGCCCTACGGCCTTTATCCTCTAGACCAACAACATTTAGCTATGAACCCTACAACTCTTAACCCTAGAGCTCCAGATCATACCTCTGGATCTACCCTCCAAATCCTACGGCTATTAACCTCCCAGACCAGCAACCTTTACCTGTGAAAACCTGAAGCTCTTAACACTAGAACCCCCCTGATCATACATAGATACCTAACCTCTAGATCTTACAGCTCTCAACCATCCTGACCAACAGACTTCGTCTGTGAAAACTCTTAACCCTAGAGCCCCCAGATCATACCTCAGGACCTACCCTCCAAATGCTATAGTTATAAACCTCCCAGACCAGCAACCCTTACCTGTGAAAAACCTGCAGCTCTTAGCACTAGACCCCCCCCTCCCTGATCATACATAGAGACCTAGCCCCTAAATCCTACAGCTCTCAACCATCCAGACCAACAGACTTCACCTGTGAAACTATTAACCCTAGAGCCTTAGATCATACCTCAGGACCTAACCATTAAATCCTTCAGATATTAACATCCCATACCAACAGACTTTACCTAAGAAACCCTGCAGCCCTTAACCCTAGAGCCTCAGATCATAGCTCAAGACAAGCTCTGATCATACCTTAGGACACAGCATTATAAGGTACAGCAAATTAAGAGGATTGACTGCCTACCTAAACACTGTCTAAATCCACTAAACATACCGATTGCGCATGGCCGCCATCTTGCTCATTTGGGTCTGCGCTGGAACCGCTAATTTTAAACTACTTATTAATCGTAATATTAAAAGGAGTTGTGTATAATAAAATGAGACTTGTTCCATATAAAGGGTAGGCTGCTGTATGGTATTTACTGGAAAATGTTGTTATATCTTTCTTTGAAGACGAGCTTCCGTTTTATCGCTTCTCCTTTTTGAGCTGTCTTCGCACTCCCATACACAGACCCAAACACACACTTAACAGTTGCAGTATTCTTGCATTTGTTTTGGTTCATATTTTCTAAAATTACTCTCACTGCCAGTAAAATCGAACTTTTAGGTGTATGAAGAGTAAATTACACTTCCATTTCTCAGAGGCATTTCTAACAGATTAAATGTTAAAATTGTGTTGCACGAGTAAAACTTCTACATTCTGATAGTGTACCTCTTTACATATTATTTTAGCCTGTCATGTTAAAATGTAACCAGATTCCTTCCAAATGTGAACAAGGAATTAAAACGGGCTGAAGGACCACCTAATTGGGGCTTTCTTATTGAAATCCATAAATTTTTGCAGGAAAACATGTGCTTATTTCTTGAAAGTCACAACTACTTATACTTAAGGCATAATTACTTCATGTCAAATATAGGAGGGACACTTCTATGTCCTGCTTTATAAAGGTGTATAAAGGATGTAACGGATATAAGTTAAATATACATTGGTAATTATTCCTAATATTTGTTTTTGTAGAAGTAATAAGAGGTATCCTTTAAACACTGTGTCACTTTACCCAAGAAATGTTGTAGGAAAAAAGAGAATATCGTTAGGAAAAAGAATATTTGATAAGCTATCGAAATCTACAGACTTTTAAGGAACTTTCTTAGCGTTAGAGAATAGAATAAGTTTTATGAATACTCAAATTAATTATCCTTGTCAAGAAGGAATATCTTCGAAACGCTTGATCACAAAAGAACCTTATTTGCCATTAACTCTCTGTTAAATTTTTCGACAGTCTTCTTGGTAAGTTTTATATTACCTGATAGGGTTTACCAGATAAATGTTATGCAACAAATATTCAAAATGATGGGGGTATCACAAGCCATGAATAAAACGTTCGAGATGGGTTTTATATGATATGTAACTTTGTTAAAGCAGTGGCATATTAATATCAATCAATGGAAAAAAATGAAACTTTTCCATATAAAATGTAGACCTATTTAAGGCATTCATTTGAAAGTGCATGCATTTGATTCAGTTCAACGTCCTTGGGGAAGCTAAAGTTAATATAAAAGTGGCTCCATTACTTCCAATGGGATAGTTAGGTATGGCCTGCCATTTAAATATAAGGAGGTGAATTTCAGACAGTATATAAAAGGTGAAGATAATGCATCAGGTCGTAGACCATCATTACAGTGTACTTATTGTGATCTCCGTGGTAAGTATGCTCTCCTAGAGGTTCATCATAGAAGTGTTGTAACAGGAATGTTAGTCACATAATGTTAATTCTGATTTGTTACTTGGATCCTCTGGTACAAGGCATCCACGCCAACATCAGCTCCAAAATTATGTTCATACGTTCACTTCCATGATTATTTTGAAGTATCAATCGAATTCTAAATAAGTCATGAGACATGTGTTTCAAGGCGTGGTTCGGAATAAAGAAGTCAAATTATTTTGATGAATTTTTATTTTGTTATATCTTCACTAAACAAGACTGAAGAACATATCACTCTCCTCAAGATTATTGAATTCTCGTAATTTAACAAGACTGAAGAACATATCTCTCTACTAAAGATTATTGACTTATCGTCATTAAACAAGACTGAAGAACATATCACTTTTCTAAAGATTATTAACTTCTCGTCACTAACGTTACTTCTACTTAATTTTGTGATTGGCCGACCCAATGGCACGTCACCACATTACGTCATATTACGTCATACCATTATTATTTCGGCCAATCACACAATTACATACATTTTTACATATTTAAATTATTAAATATATTTACATAATCAATTTTTATAAATTTATAAACTTTTCATACTTTTCACTCTTCGAAATATATGGAAGAATAACCAAATAAAGGAATTAACAATCTGTTTCCATATATTTCGAAGAACGGCCCCAATTAACAATTTAGTTTACAACATTGAACTGAAACATAAATATTACGTACATAAAATATAACAATGAGCATACATTGAATGAAATAAATTATAAATGAACATTTAACAACCACTTAGCATTATTATAACAATTTTTTTTAAACATATATCTTTGATTTCATGTGGGGGTGTGCCCCGCCCCAACATGGAGGTAACAAAGTACATGTGTCTGTGGTGTGAGAAAACATATGATTCTGAGCTTAAAATTCAGTCCCATCATAGCTCACATCATTCTAGTTTACAGTTAAAATATAGTGTTGAAAAAATAAGTGCTCCTTCTCAAATAAAAGGAAATTCTATTCCTCCTAAAAGGTATCAATGCCCATGCTGTTCTTTTAGTTCAAACAATTACACCTGCATGGGGAACATCTTCGTCATCATGTTAAACCATTTTTACGTGGTTACTGTAAAGAGCGATATGAGTCACCAGGAAAGTTCGCAAGTTCGCAAATGAGAATGGAGTGTAATGGGGAGTGCATGAGATGGTTCCATGCTACATGTGTAAAAGTTTCAAAAGAAAAATATAAAGAACTATCAGGGAATGGTTACGCAAACTGGATGTGTGAGAGAGAGGACTGCTTGCCGCAACCTAACCTACAAATCTGCAGTCATCAATAGCGGAGCTGACAACTAAAATAGAGTTCACGGTGCAGGAATTAAGAAAAGAAAATGAAGAAGTGAAGAAAGTAGCTTCATTCATGAATGAGTGCTTTGAAGCGTTGAAACTCAAAATTAGTGAATTAAACATCAAGATGGAGCAAAGCATAAGATCGATCTATGATACTAAGATAGATGCGATGGAAAATGACATCGAGGATGTAAAACAATATCAGCGAAAGAATAACCTAATTATCAGTGGCATACCACAAGTGGAAAGGGAAGATGTATTTGATACTGTTATACAATTTGCAAATGCCTTAGATGTCCATTTGACGTACAATGACATCGATGCAGCGCACAGACTTCCCTCCAGAAAACATGAAGTAAGTACCAGTCTAAGGAATCCGCCTATACTGGTTCGCTTTACGTGCCATTGGAAGAAAGAAGAAATAGTCCAAGCCAGAATAACAAAAAGACGAGTATCCACTGAAGATATGGGCTTACCTGGACCCCCTCAACTAATTTTCGTCAATGATCACCTGACGGCTCTTAATGATGGCATAGTAAAAAGAACAAGGGATTTAAGGAGAAAAGGGAAGATAGTAGGAGCGTGGACCAGGGATGGCAAAATCTTCATACGAGAAAAACAGTTTGGACCTTTAATAAGGATCACCTTCTGGCATATGAAAATAAGATAACCTCAAATAATACAAAAACCACAGCAGCAGTGCAGAACGAAACAAGAGAAGCTCAGTGAAGTGCAGTGTCTTAGGTTTCTATTTTGTGATGAAGTGCAATATTTGTACCTTTTATGTGTGATTTTGATAACATTATAGGTGAGTTCAAATATGATTCTGTAGATGATTATTTAAACATTACAAGATCTCAACCGAGCCCAAAGGTAAGAATTGTGTACCTGAACGCTAGGTCTATTGTAAACAAATTAGATGATATTGAGCTTCTTGTGGCAACAATAACTAAAGTAGATGTGATTGTTATAGCAGAAAACTGGCTCAGGGAAAACCTAATTAACTTTTTTAATATAAAAAGTTTTTATGCACATCATATTATAAGGAAAATGACAGGAGGTGGAATTCAGTTTATATTAGAGATGTATGGAAAACGTCGGTACAAAACATAGTAAACAGCGTTCACGGTATCCTGCACATAAACCTGAAAAGGGATCTAATAACACTTGATATCATTGCAGTTTATAATCCTAATGATCAAAATACTGGCAACTTTCTCACTGATATAGAAACTGTACTGTGTAGGAAGCTTGCAAAATCAGCCATGATCATAGGCGATGTAAATATTAATTACCTCACTCAGAGTAAAAGTCTTGTAAATTATAATACATTAATTACAAATTTCAATTTTGTACAAGGTAATAAAATATACCCAACAAGAATAGGCAATAGCTCAGCTACACTAATTGACCATGTACTTTTCAATAACAATGATACCCCAATATCTATATCTAACATAATGCATGATATCAGTGACCATAACATACTTATAATCGACATAAAAGAACATCTTTGCAAGACCCTTCATGATAAGTATATCAATTACAGAATGTCAATTCAAGAATTTAACACTATAAATCATAATAGACTTTCCTTATTTATACAAAATTCTGGATTTAACTGTATCACAAATGACCCTAATAAATATTATAACTCATTATTGCAGTTTATAAAGGAAGGGGTTTCAGTCTGCTCCTACAGGTGCAGAAAGGTTGTGTCAAATAAACTGACACATAAACCATGGGTTAATAGTAACTTTTTGGCTCTAGTTAAAAAGAAAAACTTACTGTAAAGCAAAACAAAATGCAAATTTCCCTCTCCGATAGCAATTGAACTGTACAAAAAGTGTGCAAATGAAGTAACTAAAATGAAAAGGGAACTTCAAGAAGCACATTACTCAAATAAACTGAATAACTCCTATGATCCAAAAAAGGTATGGATGACAATAAATGGAATCTTAAGAAATAAAACCCCAGTACATTGCAATCAAATAGAAACAATAATTTTAGGTAATCAAAAATAGGAAATCAATTAGAAATATGTGAATCTTTTAACCAATACTTTGTAAATATACCTGATCAGTATGTTTCATATATGTTATTCTTGTACAGTAATTTATTCCTACTATGAAAATGTAATATAAGTATTGTTAAGGGCTGTTTGCCATCATTTTATATATTTTTGTACTGTTCCCTAGCATGAGCTATGGCTCTGGGAACCTTTTCAGATAACAGTAAATAAATAAACTCAACATCCAGTAAAACTGATACACAAGCAGATGGGTTTTCCTTCTATGGTCGCAGTCCTAGTCCAGTAGACACTAATAAAATAAAGGATATGTCAAATTTAAGAAGGGTGGCAGAGGTATGAATATGAACGTAGCAACCATGGAAAGAATCGCAAACTTATATCCTAAAGTTAGAGTCAGAAAACTGGTCCTTTTTTGACAAATTTCTAATAAGAGAAACTCAATATGCAAATTACATGATCAGAACTACCTTATTAGAGTAGCCGTATTTTCATAAAAGCTCTGGGTGTTCAGCTGGCGAGCCCTTTTTCAATATCCGCTTGCGCCTCATGTATGTCAGTTCCTCCCTCTCTCCCTCACTCCAGCCGTATGCGTCAACCTGTATGCGCAAAGGTCAGTGTGTTTCCTCATCTAGACGAGTGAAGTTGGTTATCACGTGCTTTGTTGGGAATACTAAATCCGTTAAACTTATCAGTTACTTTTGTCTGTGAGTGTTACAGTGCATAAAAGGGGAGTATTATGGCAGCCAATCGCTCTAAAGTTTATCGCAGAACTGTAAAAGGGCAAGCTAGAGAAATAATAGCTAATGTTTTAAATTTTATGCGACGGGAAGCCGACGGAGCTAATTTTGTAATCCCTGTGAATAAGGTTAATGAGCGTGTTGCAGCCGCAACGGGCGTTTCGCTATCCACGGTTAAGAAAATAAAGAAGGAGATGATTGATATACAGAGCGGTTCAGTCTCTTCATTCGGTACACCAAAGCGAAACAAAAACAGGTCCAAACCATTCACTGATCTCGATGATTTTGATATGTGTGTAGTTCGCAGGACTATAAATGAATTCTACATCCATGAAAAGCGAGTTCCTACAGTTAAAGCTGTGTTACATAAATTAAGAGAAACAATTAATTACAAAGGTAGAGAGTCAAGCTTGCTCAAAGTGTTCAAGCGTCTGGGATTTCGATGGCGAAACACGCGTCAGAACAGACGCATTCTAATTGAAAAGCATACCATAAGAAGTGCTCGTGTTACATTTTTACGTGCTATAACAAAATACCGACAGGAAGGTCGTCCTATTGTCTACAGCGACGAGACATATATACACAGTTCGCACACAAAGAAGAAAGCTTGGTCTGACGATAGTACACAGGGTTATATGGCACCTACCTCCAAAGGACAAAGATTAATTAATTATTGTGAATGCAGGAACAGAAAAGGGTTTCATTCCCAATGCGCAATTGATCTTTAAATCAAACACAAAAAGTGGAGACTATCATAGGGAAATGAACAGCGAAAATTATTTGAAATGGGTTAAAGAAAAACTAAAGCCCAATCTTCCAGAAAAGTCTGTTCTTGTGATAGACAACGCTTCATATCACAATGTTACCAGAGAAAAATGCCCCACAGCGAACACAAAAAAGCAGGATATGCAAGACTGGTTGGTTAAGCATAGGATTCCGTTCGGAAGCCAGATGCTGAAAGCGGAACTATATGATCTTATAAAGTTGCATAAGCCAAAACATAAGAAATATATGGTGGATGCAATTTTAGAAGAAGATGGGCACGTAGTTCTCCGCTTACCACCGTACCATCCCGACCTGAATGCCATAGAAAAAATTTGAGCAAATGTAAAAGAATGGGTTGCGCTTTGCAATGTGAGCTTCAACACGGAAGACGTATGGCGTTTGTGCGAACAGCGATTTGGTGAAATAGGAGAAGCAGAATGGGGTCCAGTTTGCCGGCATGTTCACCAAGTGGAACAGAAATATATAAAAACTGAGGGTCTCCTAGAAACAGAGGTGGAAAAGCTAACGATCACAGTTAATGACGACAGTAGCAACAGTGATTCGGAAAGTGATTACTCAGCAACATCTGAGTATGAGTGCAGCAGCAGAGCCGAGAGCTACGTTTTCGAGGGATGTGCAGACGACATGCTGGATGGCATCGAGGAACTTCCCCAATCACCTCCCGCCTAAGCCACGCCCATCGGTGGTGAGACTCGCTCCTAAGGTAAGCAATGCATTATGCCAGGGTTTTTACGGAAGTAATCTAACTCTAATTAATTGTGGCAAGGAATGGCCAATAAACATTTTACGTTTATTGTTATGATAAAATATTTTACATTCATATGTACAAAAAATCATAACTTTTAATCCAGCTCCACCAAAATATGTTTCTTTGTATATGTATGTGTATAGTTCGTAAGTTTTCACAAGAGCTTTAAGAGTAAATTCATTCCTTTTTATCTAGTAAGTATCTGTTAAAACTTGTCTGATATTCCATTTGTAAAAGACTGAATAGTTACTCTGATTGGTAACTATTTAAATTGTGTTATATCAGACTAAGGATTTGAATAAACATGTTTTGTAATAAAACAAAATCAGTGAAGCAATAAAAATAAGTAAGTAATGAATATTAGTTACTAAAATTAAGAAAATATTGAATTATAAAAGATAAGTGAAGTTTTAGTCATTTAATATTTATTATAATATGTTAGGTATGTCATATTTATACCTACATATATTTTTAAATTTTCAGCCTCACTCCTTAAATTTTCAGCCTCAATCCTTAAGAACTGTTGCTGACCATTTCAAATTCACTTTGCTGACCATGTGATATGGAAAAGATAAATGTCTATCTAGATGTATCCTTACCACTAATTATATTAAATGGGTGATCAGTTCTTTTAAATTTTTCAGATGTATATGTGTAGGAGGTGACTGAATCACTCCAGGAATGGTGAGGTTATGTAGTGTTAGCTTTCTTTTTAGTTATATTCCACAAAAGTAGGAAATTACACCAAAGGCTGCAGGTTTTACACAGCTAAGCCTAGGTCATATAACCCTATGAGTTTTAAGTTCTTTTCTTAAAACTATGATGAAGATTTTGAACAAACATGAAGGGAATTTGTTTCTAAAATACCACTTCAGTCAGAGCAATTTGTTTATCAAACAGCAAATCAACTATCAGTCCTAAAGATTCTGTCATAAAGATTGAAAGACACAAATAAATTGCCTTCTTGTTCCTTGGCTATTCAGGATGCCTTCAACAGTGCCTCTTAAACATCTATAGGAAGAGCTCTTCATAGGAAGAACTGTAAGCAAAAAGGGGATTACTCTGTTATTATAAAATGGTTAAGATCCATATTTAAATGTGTAACAGAAATTTGTTTGAAGAATCACCGATTGAGCATTTTCATATATTCATGCAGGATTGCGTGCACAAATCCAAATCTCTTTCTCTTTGTAACAAGATTATTGATTTATCTTTACTAAACAAGACTGAAGAACATATCACTCTCCTAAAGAGTATTGATTTCTCGTAATGTAATAAGACTGAAGAACATATCAAAGATTATCATTGACTTCTTGTCACTATCGTTACTTCTACTTAATTTTGTGATTGGCCCATCCAATGGCACGTCACCACATTACATCATATTACGTCATATAATTATTATTTTGGCCAATCACACAATTACATACATTTTTACATATTTAAATTCATAATTTCTCTGAATATAACCCAAAAATACTGTTACAAATGTCTCTCTTCGAAATATATGGAAAAATAACCAAATAAAGGAATTAACAATATACTTCCATATATTTCGAAGAATGGCCCTAATTAAAAATTTTGTTTACAACAATAATATATAACACATACATAAAATATAACAATAAACATGCACTGAATGAAATACAATAATAAATGAACATTTAACAAACACTTAGCATTATCATAACACATTTGTTTTAAATATATATCTTTGATTTCATGTGGGGTTGTGCCCCGCCCCAAATTTGCATTACAGCATTTTTATAATTAACAATTTTAAATTATTCACTGTAAACAAACGTGCTATAATACAAAAATATTTTAACAGCTATTTGTAAACGAACATATATATACAATTAAATTAAGCAAATGAATTTGTACACAACTTATATGCAATTTATATGCAAAAGAATTCTGTTTAGTCATTCATGTTGGGTGATTTGCCCACAGAATTAATTTTTCTAGCTGTCCTGTATCAATATTCGTAACTTTTGAACAGTTAGTGTGATACATTTTTCTCAGTTGTCTAACCTGATCTTTGCAAACATCCAGAAATTGGTAAATCCATCTTTTGTTTTGATGTACATCATAACGTTGTTTGAAAGTTAGGTTAGTTGTGTGTTCAAATCTTTTAGAAAACATTAACAACATTATTTTGTATGGTGTATCATACATGTGACCACTATGACCTTCATTGTGTATTTGTGTTTGTGTGAACATTTCGTGTACATATACATTACAGTTCACATCGAAATACCTATTGGTTGAACTTACAACATACATATTCTGATAATCACCTGTATTAAAACATTAATTGTTTGGTAAGTCAACATTTGTCTGTAAATTTCTTATATCTTGTTTCACAATGTCCTGACCTAACCTAGTTTCCTGAATTATTTCTCTTTATTCCATAATTTCCTGTCTATCTTCATTCTTATTCTGTTCTATTGATTGCACTAACCTTTCCATATTCTCTTTACATTCTTTTCTTCCCTCTCTAATTTCTTGTGCTATCTCACCTTTCAATTCCTGTTTTAACTTTTGTGACAAACTAACCTCTAAATTGCATACACCTTCTGCCAATTCCTGTCTTACATTAACATCTAACTTGCACATACTTTGTTTCAAATATTTAATATTGTCTTTATTCTGAGTTAATTCTTCCCTCAATTCATTTATATTTTGTTCAAGATCTTGTTTTAATTCTGATTTTACATCACTTAACTCTGATTTTACATTACTCAACTCTGATATTGCATCACTCCACAATGATTTTAAATCTCCCAACGTGTTCGCTATCCTTTCTAACATTAACTCTTTATCTTTGCTTAATCCTACGTCCTCCCTACTCATTCCTACACTATCACTAACTTCTCCTTCCACTATTATTTCTTTTTTACTCGCCATCGTTTTAACTATTTTCTGATTTCTTAGCAACAAAAATCTACTACTAATATTTTTTTAAGTTCACTCACTTAAACCAGTTCCCTTTTTCTTCTTTCTTCTCTCTTCTTTCTCCTTTCCTTTTATATGCCCACGGAGCTGTACGTTGTTTTAATCTCCTCTTCTTTATCCTATTCGGCGCCATTTGTAACGGGAATTTGTTTGAAGAGTCGCCGATTAAGCATTTTCATATATTCATGCAGGATTGTGTGCACAGATCCCACGGAAATGCCGATTACATGTGTGCAACTGTATTAATTAACTGTCTTGAAATTATTTTACTAGTCTATTGCAGGTTACTTGAAACATTTCGATGAATTCTTACTTGGATATTTTTGTACTGATTCGAACTATTACTTAAAACGTTTTTGTTCTTGCAGCGGTATACATCACATTCGTCGTTACAACAAAAATCTCTTTCTCTTTATAACAAGATTATTAAATTATCGTAATGTAACAAAACTGAAGAACATATCTGTCTCTTAAAGATTATTATTGACTTCTCGTAATGTAAAAAAACTGAAGAATATATCACTCTCCTAAAGATTATTGACTTCTCGTAATGTAATAAGAGTGAAGAACATATCAAAGATTATCATTGATTTCTCGTCACTATCGTTACTTCTACTTAATTTTGTGATTGGCAGATCCAATGGCACGTCACCACATTACGTCATATTACGTCATATAAACATTATTTCGGCCAATCACACAATTACATATATTTTTACATATTTAAACTCATAATTCCTCTGAATATAACCCAAAAATATTGTTACAAATGTTGTAGTATTACAGCCAGTCTTGGAGATTAATCACTTGTTATAAAGGTCAGTAGGGGTTGCTCCTAAGGTAAGATATAATGTCTTCCCTACTATGTACCTTAGTGGTTGATCTAGAGATATTGGCAGTGGTAAGTATTGATGTTCAAGGCTTTAGTGACAATTTATGATTAGGGAACAATGAATTTGCTTGTTGGAGTGTTGAAGTAGTCACTTATGTACACTTGCCTTCACTTTGAAATGTTTGAATACAGTTGAAACATTTCCAAAGGTGTTCGTCCACATCGTCAGTTACTGGGTGACTGAAGCTCTCTCTCTTCTTTCTCCTTCCTGCTGGAACTGATTGCCTCTTCTATCTGGTGTTAGGAGTTTTAACACTTCTTTTAACGGCAGGATTTCAAAACGTTTTACATTGTTACTGTTTTTAACATACATTTCTTTGCCAGATGTTCATTCCTATGTCCATTCCTTCAGTCACCAACATGGTGAGGTATCACAATTTGACATATATGCAAGTATGTGCATAACCTTATTTTTAAAACGAATGAAAGCAATATCCTGAAGGTTTTAATAATAATAATTTACATAAAACCAGGAGATTCTAATAATAACAAACTTAATATATTTAGAGCATTAATCCTCGTACTTGTTTATATTTACAAATTAACTTGTCTATAATATCCTTGTTTTAACTAATTACGGAACAAGATTCAATAGTACAATTGGTATTGTTCTCTACAGGGCACCTAAATTTACAAAGCACTCTCTGTTCAGTCAGTAGCATTACAAGCAGATCACCTATTAACTCTACTTACTTTGCAACCTTTATAACTTTTAGGATCCCCAAAGTTAAAAGGTAAAGGATAGAAAAGGGAGGGGAAGACCTCGAGTTTCACGAACTTCATAATGATCTATTAAGATTAATACCCTCAAGGAGAAAGAGATGAAATCAGAGAACCTCAGAAGCCTACAGGTTCCCACACAGACAGGACACAGAGTATAGGGAAGACCCTATCTAAGAACTATACTTACAAAAAGAGTTTTTATTCCTTATATGGATTTATGAGTGTCTTTCTTTTATAATAATAATAATAATAATAATAATAATAATAATAATAATAATAATAATAATAATAATAATAATAATAATAATAATAATAATAATAATAATAATAATAATAATAATAATAATAATAATAATAATAATAATAATAATAATAATAATAATAATAATAATAATAATAATAATAATAATAATAATAATAATAATAATAATAATAATAATAATAATAATAATAATAATAATAATAATAATAATAATAATAATAATAATAATAATAATAATAATAATAATAATAATAATAATAATAATAATAATAATAATAATAATAATAATAATAATAATAATAATAATAATAATAATAATAATAATAATAATAATAATAATAATAATAATAATAATAATAATAATAATAATAATAATAATAATAATAATAATAATAATAATAATAATAATAATAATAATAATAATAATAATAATAATAATAATAATAATAATAATAATAATAATAATAATAATAATAATAATAATAATAATAATAATAATAATAATAATAATAATAATAATAATAATAATAATAATAATAATAATAATAATAATAATAATAATAATAATAATAATAATAATAATAATAATAATAATAATAATAATAATAATAATAATAATAATAATAATAATAATAATAATAATAATAATAATAATAATAATAATAATAATAATAATAATAATAACAATAATATCTTTAACCTTTAATGTTCCTAAACGATTTTAAGACGTATAAATGGGTAATGGGTATAATGTTAATGATTATTCTTAATTTTTTGTGGAGGTATAGGAGGCACCCTATAAACATTGCATGCATTTGCTCAAGAAATGTAGGATAAAAGAGAATGCCATTAGAAAATATTTGTATGACAAATTATTGTCATCTAAGGATTTTATAACGGATCATCTTAGTGTTAGAAAATAGAATGAAGTTTTTGAATACATTCCTATTCAGAAAAATTATTTTAGAATTCTCCGCCGTTGTCATACAAGAAGCTTATTTGCCATAAAGCCTCTTTTAAATTGTGTGATAGTCTTTTTAATAAGTCTTACATCATCTTCTGATAGGGCTTAACAAATTCTATGCAACAAGACGGAGGCTAACTCAAACATTAATTTACACTAGTATTTGATGAACACGCAGTGATGACTATGTATTCATTCCTCTACCAGCAAATCATTGTCACTGCAGCGGAAATTCTCTGCCATTTTTACTATCATCTCTTCATTTAAGTCTGAAAATAAAGTTTGCATTGCATTAGCTAAACTACCTCTAACTTTTAATAAATTCTAGTCTGAAAACATAGATAATTAGATGAAATGGGTAATGAACTTATTTAATTGATGACAGGCTTTAATATGTAATAACAGGAGTGAGCGCAACTTAACCAGGAGACACTATAACAAAATCCAAAATCCAATTGAACATATCAACAATATTTTATTAAGTCATTCACTGTAATGTATGATCAACTGCTCAAAAATAAATTTAAGCTTAAAAGACTATTTCCTTTTAAATAAGAGCTCTAGTGGTACAAACGATGGTGGAGTGCAGGCTTGTCCTCAGTACAACTGTATAACAACATGAATGCAAAACATGATATATTTATATTTAGTGACCCTATTACTGAAGCTTTTTACATTCTTTCTGATCCCTTCTGTTTCTCCACAGTATTTGTAAGTTTACTTCCCTGCGCCGTGGCGTAGCGGGCTAAGGCAGCATGCCTTGATCCCTGGCCACGGAAAGCGGTCCGGGTTCGATCCCACCCATATGGTGGGGATTTAAGGTCCCGGGTATAGGACCGATGCCCACTCAGCATCGTTAGGAAAGTGAGGAGCTTACGATAGGTAAGCGGTCCTGGTCACGGAAACCAACATTCCGGCAGGGGCATGCCGAGATGCTGACCACGTCGATAGCCCACCTCTGCCGTGCGTAATTGGGCGTGAGGCCGGCAGTCGGGTTGGTAGGCTCAGGCCCACTTGGAGCTGTTACGCCATGGGTTACATTAATACAGCATTTTCAATGAAATTTGTCTTCGATGTGTTATTTATGTAACAGTGTATTTGATGTTTTAAATTCCTACTGGATATACAATAAGAAATAAGAAACGATTGCAACATTAATAAATATTCACTGAAACAGTATTCAAGTAATAGCAATAATAACAGAGACTGAGTGTGATAAATTAAAACAGACGACAACAGATCTATGGTGCTAATACCATGCATGTGGCCACAGAATATTTAAAACTTTTAAATGCTACGTTACTTGAGCTCTTTTGTTAACAATGTGCGTTGATCCCTGGTAACACAAAGGTTAGAAACTGTCCCGTGAGAACCAAATAAAAGGCCAATAATACATACAGATCTGTACTTGCATATTTCTATAAAAGCGAAGTGGGTTCTTAAACCTTTCGCTTCATTGGCAATGAAAAATGTTTAATGATATTGAATATCAAATATTTTGTTTATTTAACAACGGTATGTAGGCAAAAGCATTGTTGTGCAACTGATTTTTTATATAGTTCCGGTGATTATTAAACAAATATCATTGTGCGTAATTAAACTAAATATTCTCACAACCCCTCAGAGAACTCTTATTGTGCTCCTGGCAAGCGCACCATGAATTGACCATCCTTTGGTGTTTATTTTAATTTACACATAAAATGTGCATACACTTAGTGCATAATGAAATGAGAATTTCCACAAAATTCTTCTTCTTCTTCTTCTTCTTCTTCTTCTTCTTCTTCTTCTTCTTCTTCTTCTTCTTCTTTAACTTCCCTAATTGTACTACTTTGATGCTGTAAGGGGATCCTTACTCCTCTATCCCCTGTTATGGTCCTGACTGAGGAACCGAAGCTTTGAATTGGATAGAGAACCAGGATAGGTGATCAGCTCAATGCCTCGTGCGAAGGTGAAGGAAGTAGATAATATACCCGGTGAGTCCCCTGCCCCTATTTATTTTTGAATTTATGCAATGTGCTAAGCAACATATGGGACTCTTGCCTTTCTTAGCCCGCCTCGGTAGTGTAGATGGTAGCGTGTCTGCCTCCCGTTCAAGGGGTCCCGTGTTCGAATCTCGGCCAGAATGAGTTAACTGGATAAGGCTTTTTCCGGGTTTTTCTCTTATCCTGAAAGACGGGTAACTCTAAGCTCTATGGACCCTGGGCTCATTTGAGTATCATTTCACCCATTCCATTCATCGTCCAATATGACTTAAGTTGGCGGACGTAAAATACAAAAACGAAATTATGCCTTTCTTAAATGCCTTCTAATGAATGATTTGCAGAACATTTTATAGAGGAGGGATAGACAACTCAGTGTATAAGTGTTTCATGGGGCAGAGAGCAATCACTATGTATGTTGATTCTAAAAACATCATATCCACAAACAGAGGATGCAGTAGTAATTTTAGAAGAGTTTACAAACGCTTATTCATTAACGTACATTCGCACACAACTTTAAACGCTCCCCTGAAGGAGCAACCTATCACATGCATCAGTTGGCATTAAAATTGGAACACAAAAAGGTAGATCTCCACAGTGGAACCAATTGAATTTTACATGTTCAGCCAGCACGTGTTTTCGTTTTACAGCCATATAAAAAATGCGGTGAGTTAGGTAGATTGTTTTCGCTTCTGTCACAAATTACGGCAATTTTAAGCACATACATTAAATATAATGGCGGCTGCAGCCCTTTTATTTGTGTTAAAATACACAAAGCTCAATACACTGTATGAAGCTGTAAAAAGCGTGTAAAGTTTCGTGGTGGAGGTCTAAGGTCCGCCGATACCTATTCGTATAGGAAGTCGCCCTATGTATTTTCCTTTTCCTAATTTACGTCCTCCAACGTTAAGTCACATCGGACGATGAATGGAATGGGTGAAATGATGCTCAAATGGTAGCGTTGGCTAAATGTTATTATACAGATTACATCGTAACTCTGCCACTGCAAGTGTGGTCCAAATCTATGTGTTTAGCTTTAAGATTTTATTACCTTTTCTTGTACCTCTTGGAACCCATAATCTGATATTATGATAGCAATAAAATTTTTCACAACATTATAGGTGTATACAGAATACAACTATAGCCATGTTTTCCACTGGCAGATAGTTATAAATTTATATTTCGTAGTAGATATTTTATTATGACCAGTACTGTCCTTGATCCTTCAAATAAGTTTCAAACATTTCACAAAAGCAACGCGAAATATAAGATTTAAGCATTAATAAAACGAACTATTAGATTTAGTGTCGCAGACAGGTCCCTAAAAATGAAAGCCTACTGCGTAACATTGTTTACAATACCAGAAATGGTACAGATAATAAGGGCCATAAAGTTTAAAATGATCCTTAGTTGAAGATAGCACGTAATTTCCCTTTGAAGGGCAAGAGCTCCTCCTACCTGCCAAGAGGGGTGATTTCGGCCCGCAACTTAAATGGTGAGCTAATCCCTGCAGAACCATAATTATCGGATTGTCATTCTTGTGTCCTTGGCTCACAAGAGAATCAATAGCAACAATAAAGAAATTAGTAATTGAAATACAGAAAATAAAGACTTGAAGAATGGGGGAAAAAGAACCAAAACAATGTGTCGCCTTTTCGAAGCTAGCCTTTATATCACCAAACACATTGCAGCAGCAAACTAACCCACTGGTCCAGCTGTCACGTATTGTATGTTGCTGTTTAGGAAACCACACATTGTCGCCTTGCTCATATTATATGCATGAAAACCCGTTTTTTATTTAAACATTTGGCAGCTTCTTGGTCCTAATTCAGGGCTGTAAGTATTAATGCTGGGTGCCAAAATACTTATTGTAAGGTCACAGCTGCAATAACGGCTTTTTTTTTTTTGTAAAAGGGTCAATGCTTTCACATTAGACCATAAACTGTGGGTCGCACATATAAGAATAAATAGGGGCAGATGGCTCACTTGGTATATGAGGGCGAGATGAAGGTTCGGAAAGATGATGAGGGAGCAATTGGTGGACTGCCGATGGGGGAAACAAGAGGACCCAGCGCCATGTTGTACACCACATATCTCACTTTGCTGTAACCTGGGATCGGACCTGAGCTACCTTAGTGAGAGTCAAGCGGTCTTACTACTCAGCCATGAATTTTTAAAAGTGTATTGGAGGATTGGTAACATGTAGTACAGTGCTTCCGATCACTTATGTGCATGGCAAAAGAAGTGGTTTTAGAAAATGTGGTTCCCGAGGAAGTTAGGGAGTAATGTTTCTAACATAACCATAAAAACCTGATATTTGTAGCCCAAATAGTTTCATTACAAAAATAAGTAAAATTGATTATATGATAAAAGCACATCGTGATGTACGAACTGTGATACAAAATTGTATGTGGCGAACAAAGAGTTCTACTTTGCGGCGCCAATTTGTAACTAAAATGGTTCTGGGTGCACACAATTCCACGTTGTGGACGCCAATTTAAACCAATAATTTAATGGCGAGCAAATAAGTCCGAGCAATGAGGTTTCTCTCAGGGTATGCGTGGATGGGTGTGAGAAGGAGATTTTAACAACACTGGAATGCCCGTTTCCAAGTTATTTATTTACTGCTTCTTCTTTTCAAACATCGAAATGAAAGTTGCCGACCAAGGGTTACCAATTTCTGTTTAGAGTTCCTGACTGCAGAATGTTTATTACTCGATAAATTTATTCGTTCCTTATATATATATATATATATATATACACACGAACCGACAAATATTTCAGACAAAACCAGTGGACTGCCTTAATCGCGCTCACGCCGAAGACTCCTTGAATGACCACAGCTGCGTGTGGTGCATCACTTTCACTCTCAAAACTCCTTTTCAACCAAAATCCCTAAAGAACCAACATTCCTTTGACATCCCTCATGATTCGTTCCTTCTGGCAAACCTTAATTTCTGTATCAAATGCCCCCATAGATGTTATTTTATTATCCCATAATGAAATAATATATATGTCTTGCCCGAATATAACGCAAAATATTAGACCTTTGTGAGCAACTTCCAATTCGTTTTACAATTTCTTTTCACAACATTATTTTTTTTACATGACATTTCCTAAAAATTATTCACATGGTTACATAACAACAGTTCATTTAAAATTTACCAACATTCTGACCGGCAATTTTCAACTTTTAAATATTACTCAGAAAATCTTTCAATCTACATTTTTTTTATCTGATCTACCCAAAGTTAATTCACATTGTTGTTACACTTGAAAAAATTCCTGAATATACACTCCCATGTTTAAACCAATTGTACATTAATAATATTATATATATATAATTTTTACAACATTTCTGAATTCTTCTTCTGGATTCTATATAAATATTCTTTTCAAAAGTCTTTCATTGTTCGGTTTTTTCATTAATAATTTTTTTCACTTGTTTAGTTTTAAGTTTCACTGCACTGTCACCACACTGTTTATACTTAACTTATAAATTTTACACTACACTTTTATACTTAACATATACTGTCACCACACTTTTTATACTTAACTTATAAATTTTACGCTACACTTTTATACTTAACATATACAATTTACAAGTTCGTTTTTCTTCTAATTTTACGATTTTGTTATGGTACTTTAGTTCTTTAAAATACGGACATATCCGTCTTTTCTGAGAAAATTATACCCAAAACTTATTTAGGAATCAGGAGCATCTAACGGCTTCTTGTAAGGACGAAGGAGTTGTTTATGCCGCCTACCTAAGGGTTTATTATTTTTGACGTCTGCTAATTCGAATGTATGTTCCCCAAATTTCGCGACAATTTCTGCAGGACCCTTATATAACAGTTCCATCCTTTTATTTCTACCTTTTAATGCACTTGTTAATTTATGGTCTTTTACCAGTACTAAATCACCGATCTTTGGCTGCCATTTATATTTTCTTTCTTTTCTCTTTAATTTCCTTTTTTCTGCTTTTTGCTTAATTCTCTCAAAGGCAATTTTAGCCCTCTCTTCATTGCTTAGCTGGGTTTTTTGGTGTCTACATTTTCTGTTATTTCTGTGAATATTGGTTCCGGCTCAATGCCCAACCTGCGTCGAACGGGTTCGAATCCTGTGGTTACGTTTATTGTATTATTAATAATTTTCTCAATCACGGGACAATATTTTACCCAATCCTTGTGGTTTTTATGTGTTAATATCCGAAAATATATTCTAATGTCACTAAGTACACGTTCTGTAGGAATTCCCGACAAAAAATAAGATGAGCAATGGTACAATTTAATGTTATTCTCTTTCAATGTCTCTTGAAAACATTTACTGCGATGCACAGTTGCATTATCAGTTAGGATCGCCTCAACTTTACCATATTTTGGAACATAATCGTTAACCATTTTTCCCACGCAAGTTTTGCTACTTATGTTTCTTACAGGATATATTTTAACAAATTTACTGAAAACGTCCTGTAAAAAAAATGCCTGCATCCGAATTTTCCCATGGGAAGCTCACCATGTGCATCTGCTGTAACTAAAGCATTTCGCTCTCGTCTAATAATTGCCTGCGGTTCTGTAATGAATTTAATGTTAAAAGGTTTGGCCTTCTGACACAACTCGCACGTAGAACACACCTTTCTGAATTTCCTCGCCAAATGCTTTATGTAAAAATTTTCGCCAATCACTAAAGTTAATTTCTCGCTACCTGTATGCGCCAATGACTTGTGATATGCCATTATTAGTTGTTCTTCTAATGTTTTCGGAATTATAACCTTCCACTTTTGTTCAATTCTCCCGTGAAACTTATATATTTTTCCTTCATGAAGGCCTATGGTATCTTTCAAATTCTCCGTTATTGGCTGAGCGTTTTCTCTTAATTTTCTGATACTGTCATCCTCTCTCTATAATTGCTCCAAATTTAAAAATTTCTTAACTAATTGTTTTCCCTCTTTCGTCTCAAGATATAAAATCGTCACCTCATGCTTATTTTCTCTGACAGTGTCAGGTATGCGATAATTTGTCTCCATGCGAGATAACAAGTCACTGAAAATATTTTGACTTCCGGGAATGTGTCTTATTTCCAAATTGTGGGAAGTAATCTCGTGGATGTATCGGGAAATACGTATATTGGTTAGCTTGCATGAGTTCATAAATCTTAGGCTTACGTGATTAGTGTACACTATCACTGAGTTATTATAAACATACTGTTTAAATTTGACCAGCGCGAAATAAACGGCCGCTATTTCTTTTTCAGTAGTGCATGCCTGTGCTTCTGTTCTCAAAATTCCCCTTCAGGCAACTGCAATAAGATGATCTTTCCCTTCTTCATCTCGTTGAATTATGACAGCACCGTAACCGCGCCCTGAAGCATCAGTAAAAATAATATATGGGAGGTTTTCTCTGGGTTTCTCCAACAAGATGGAAGCTGCAAATAATCTTTTCGCTCTTGAGAACGCTTCTTCTTCCACTGGTGACCACCTCCAATCTACCCTTTTCCTCAAAAGTTCTCTTAATGGGGCGACGACGTTGGCAAACTCAATAAGAAATCTAGACTGATAATTTAGAATCCCCAAGAATCTTCTCAGTTGTTTTATATTTTTCGGTGCCGGTATTTTGTTAATACTCTCTATTCTGTTTGGATTTGGCCTGATTCCTTCATTCGATATTATGTATCCTAGAAATGCCGTCTGTCTCACGAAGAATGCTGTTTTACTCGGTTTAATTGTCATATTGGCTTCTCTTAATTTACTCAGCACGTAATCGAGATGTCGCAAATGTTCATCCACATTCATTGAAAATAATATAAAATCATATATATATATATATATATATATATATATATATATATATATATATATATATATATATTGAGCTACAAATTTCTTAATAGATTCTCCAAATATTCCATACAGAGCTCTGAGCAATGCACTACCACTGGTATTCATTCCAAATGCGCAAACTTTGAACTGGTATAAAATCCCTGAGTGTAAAAATGCAGTGTATTTTCTTAGATACCGAAGCGGTATCTGCCAAAAGGATGCCGTCAAATCCAATGTGGAGAAAAATTTTCCTTTCTTTATTTTGTTTAGTGTTACTTCTACACTCTCTGGTAAAAATCGGTCAGGTTTACAGTGTTCATTCAGTATTCTTGCATCCAAAGTAACTCTAATTTTTCCATCTGATTTATTTACGATGCACAGAGTATTTGCAAACTCTGAATTGGAGATTTCAATAACTCCATCTTCTAGCATCGATTGAAATACTTTATCAACTTCCTCTCTGATCGCACATGGAATTGGTCTCGCTTTATGGATTTGATAGGCGTCATTTCAAATGAATGGGCGTAGCCGATACATTTCCCAGGTTTTTTCAGAGAAGACTTCTTTATTTCTGACCAAAATGTCAAATAATTCCTTCTTCTGCTCCTCATTTAAGTCGGCTGCTTTACTGGTCTTTTCTCTTAAGAAGTCCTCTTTATCTATAGAGTTTACCACACTACCGTACCTATTTCTTTGAGAGTAACTCAAATTTACAGAGGAATTCTCTTGTTGTTTTCTTAAAACATTATTAACGCATTTAAAATCTTCGTCAGGCATCATATTCACGTCATTTTCAATGTTGTATTCTTCAACGTTAATTTCTGCCAACTCCATAGCTCCAACTTTTATATATTCAACAAAGAAGGTATCTGCCCTAATTTCTTCTTCTTCTTTATCCCTGACAATGTTCTCCGAACTACTATGTTCCATAAATCGTATTGTAACCATCCCTTGCTCTGTATCCAACTTCAAAAATCTACTTTCGAAATTTATTACCGCTTCCCATGCATAAAGACAATCAGAACCTATGATTATATCAGTTGCTAGTCTGGGCACAGTCAGAAAGAGAACCTCTATTGTTGTCCCATTTATTTCAACATTCAACATCGCCTGTAATTTCACCCTTTCCTTCCTCTTACCAACAGCTACCGAACAATAAATTCCACTGACCGGTAAAGACATCACCTTAAAACCACTAGTTCTTAGGTCATCGTAGAACTTCTGCGACCACACTGTGCTATTCGCTCCCGTGTCTAAAATCGCATTGTATTTTTGTCCATTAATCCCTATTTTGATCCTCGGAGGCTCTATTAATTTCTCATTGTCTTCTAATCTTTTACTAACGTCTGAATTTCTTTGTATCATCATCATTTGCCCTCGAGAAGCCCTAGTTTCCGTGTACTCATTACAATTTGTATTTATCCCAGTTCTCACTGAAGGCGCGTTTGACTGGGATTGGCGTTTCCCTGCGTCCGACTTATAGCTCCGGTTCCAGTTCCACTGTTTATATCCCTGGTTTCCGACTACCATCTGCCTTGTTGCATTAATTGCCTCAGACCTTTCTGAGTTTTCAGCTGAATTACGACCATCTCTATTCCTGTCTCCCGGCCTTGGCGACCTCGGCCTAAACTCATAACTATCGTCATTCCTCCAATATTCATTACCAGAATGTCTTCTAAATCTAAACACTTGTCCCCTTCTGTTCCTATCAAATCGGCCTGCACTCATGTAGTTTACTTGAATGTTCCTTTCACGGTTCTCCCCATTCCGATTTCTATTGTCCCTGTCAAAATTGTTTCTACTCCTACCTTCCCAGGAGTTCGCTTCAACCCTCGGCACTGGACCTCGATATCTATTTCTTATGTCATTCCGATTATGATGTGACTGTGCCCCTTGCCCGAAATTACACCACCTTTCTCTTCCGCTTGTCTCTTGACTTTTATTGTCCGAATCATTTCTCGGCTTGTTGCTTTCTAAGGCTAATAATAAATCGATCATGGCAGCGACATTATTGGGTTTGGCTATGATTAAATAATGTTGGATAGTCTCAGGAAAATGAGTTGTCATGAGGTTTATCAGTTCTTTCTCACTGATAGGGGGATCTAACATTTTTTATTTTCTAGCTACTTTCATGAAATAGCTCATGAAATTTCCCGTTGCTTATCTCGAGCCTTATACTAGCCTGTCTGTTCGCTCCCCAATATCTGTTGAGGAATAAATTAATAAAGGTCCCGAAGTCATTGCTATTTCCCATGCACAAATCTAGCCAATTCGCAGCGTTACTTTTAAAACATTTTCTTACTATGGTCATTTTGTACTCCTCCGGTATACATTTTATCGCAAAATACTCCTGTAATCCTGCAATAAACACTTTAGGATCATCAGAATCCTCTTTCTCAAAAATTGGTGGTACAATTTCGTTAAGAATATGGTTCGGCCATGTCATATTCGGACCGCCATTTCTGTCTCCATTATTGTATCTGGTGTCATTACTGGAGGTGCTAGCACCCATATTTAGCAACGAAATGTCAGCTGAAGCATTATTGGGCATCGCCTCGTTTCGTGCGTTTACCTCACTTACGTTGCTGGAACTGGAACTAGGAACATTTCCACTTATTCTTAAATTTTCTAAGTTTTCCTTTACTCCTTTAATTTCTACTGCTACCTCTTTCATGTGATCGGTAATTTCCTCCAAATTCCTCATCTGTCTTCTACTTTCCCTTTCTGATACTTCTAATCTACTCCTAGTTTCTTCTAATTCTTTTCTAGCTATTTCTCTCTCTTTGTCTAATTTCTGTGCTACTTCCTCCCTCAGTTTTCTGTTTTCATTATCTGATTTTTCCTTAACTAAGTCAGCAATTCTATTTTCAGAATTCTCTATCTCCTGACTAACTTCCTTCCTCACATTATCTGCTATCTGAGCAGCTTCTTTCCTTACATTCTCTATTTCCAGACTAACTTTTTGTCTGACATTTTCTAACGCCTGTTGTTGACTCTCTAACTTCTTTCCTAGTTCTATTTGTCCTACCTCTAACTTCTGAACACTATTTTCTAATTTTTCCTCTATCTTTTTTAAACTTTGATTGTTATGCTTCATCTCTTTTCTTAAACTTTCACTTAAACTTTGATTGTTATCATCTATCTTTTTAGTTAAACTTTCACTTAAACTTTGATTGTTATCATTCATCTCTTTCCTTAAACTTTGATTGTTATCATTCATCTCCTTCCTTAAACTTTGATTGTTATCATCTATCTTTTTACTTAAACTTTCACTCAAACTTTCAGTCTTATCATCTATCTTTTTACTTAAACTTTCACTTAAACTTTGATTGTTATCATTCATTTCTTTCCTGAAACTTTGATTGCTATCATCTATCTTTTTACTTAAACTTGCGAACACTTTTCTAGCTTCCTCTAACATATTTCTTTCCCTTTCTACATCATTTAGGACAGTTCTACTACACTCTGCTACTTCGACTTCCTGCCTACTGCTACTAGCATCAACCTCCTGAACTTCCATGCTTTCTACAGAATTTTGACTCAGCATTTTTCCACTCCTTAAATACATTCACAATAGTCTAGTATGTAATTTAACACTCTGTACCTTTGATTTTCTACTAACTCCTGATGTCACTGAAGATGACGGTCTCTCTTCTTTCCAGTAGAACCGTTGTAGATCCGCTTGTTGTCGAACGTCCTCGTGTCGAACCTCCTTCTCCTGTTGAACCTCGTTGTCGGTTAGAACCTCCTTCTAGGTTGAACCTCCTCCTCAGGTTGAATCTGCTTCTCGGGTTTAATCTGCTGCTCGTGTCAAACCTCCTTCTCGTATAGTGCCCCGCGTTGGCGCGCCAATTTGATACAAAATTGTATGTGGCGAACAAAGAGTTCTACTTTGCGGCGCCAATTTGTAACTAAAATGTTTCTGGGTGCACACAATTCTACGTTGTGGACGCCAATTTGAACCAATAATTTAATGGTGAGCAAATAAGTCCGAGCAATGAGGTTTCTCTCAGGGTATGCGTGGATGGGTGTGAGAATGAGATTTTAACAACACTGGAATGCCCGTTTCCAACTTATTTATTTACTGCTTCTTCTTTTCAAACATCGAAATGAAAGTTGCCGACCAAGGGTTACCAATCTCTGTTTGGAGTTCCTGACTGCAGAATGTTTATTACTCGATAAATTTATTCGTTCCTTATTTATATATATATATATACGAACCGACAAATATTCCAGACAAAACCAGTGGACTGCCTTAATCGCCCTCACGCCTCAGACTGCTCTCATCAACCTCACGCCGAAGACTCCTTGAATGACCACAGCTGCGTGTGGTGCATCACTTTCACTCTCAAAACTCCTTTTCAAGCAAAATCCCTTTGTGGCTTTTTGTCGCCATTGTAAATGATCCAAAGAATTTCCTATTCATACACGTCAAGTGGGCTAAGGACACTGCCTTTGTTACAACACTTTCCCCCAACTCAACTGGCCTTGCCCTTGTCGTAACAAAGAACCAACATTCCTTTGACATCCCTCATGATTCGTTCCTTCTGGCAAACCTTAATTTCGGTATCAACTGTAATGACTATCATCATTGGTTGGTATTATGGGTTTACATATATTTTTAAATACTCATAACTAGTTTTAGTCAATTGATGGAAATCAAACATTTCTTCACATTAGCCGTAAATAGGCTAAGGTTTTTGATTGATAGTGTCAACCTGAAAAACTCAATGCCATGGACGGGATTTGAACTACGGATCTCCCGGTTTCCGTCGAGTCAAATGGAGAATTACGAGTCAAATGCGGAATTTACTGCCAGGTCGGCACGTTGGCCATGGTAGCTCAATGGGTTAGAGTGACTGTATGGAAACCAGGAGACTGTGTTTCAAATCCCTGCCATGTCATTAAATTTTTCATGTTGAATATCTATCAAAAACTCATAACTGAATGTAAACTTTTGACATGATGTACTAAAAGAATTACTCGGAACAAGTTTCGTTAAATTAGAGAAGAAGAGAGAGCGAGAGAGCCAATAGGACACTTTCTGTTACTCAATGGATTGTTGTATGTTGTATCTGAAGAAATTAAGCCCTAATATATATATATATATATATATATATATATATATATATATATATATATTCGTGAAAGCCACGTAATTTCTATTTAATCTAGAGAGTTCACATCACTATTACTATCTATTTATTTGTTAGTTACTGCCTCGTGGAGCAAGTGTTCTGCCGATTTGGGGTGCCGTTAGAGCTCCACAGCGACCAGGGTGTCAATTGTGAATCCTACCTAATGAAAGAAGCGCTAAAAAGACTTGGGGTGAACAAGACCCGCACCACACCCCTACATCCACAGTCGGGCGGCATGGTGGAGAGATATATCAAGACCATAGAATAGCACCTGAGGAAGGTCGTGCCCAGCCATCAGCGAGACTGGGTGGTCAAGGTGCCACTGTCCTTGCTGGCCTACCGCTAGCAACACACGACACCAGTGGGATGACACCAGCCAGCTTAATGTTCTGCCAAGAGCTTTGACACCCTTGTGACCTGGCCTTTGAGAGCCCCCGGATGCTAATTAGCCAGCAACTGAGTATGTGGAGAACCTGGTGGACCATCTCCATGCCATGCATGCGATGGCTCGTCAGAACATCCAGAAGGTGAGCGACCGCATGAAGAACCGACACGACTGGCAAGCCAACAGCCAAGGGTTCCAGCAGGGTGACCTGGTCTGGTTATATCTCCCTACTCGGACCAAGGGACGCTGCCCGAAGCTTCAGTTGCCGTAGCAAGGACCGTACCGGGTGGTGAAGAGGACTAACGACGTAGTCTACCGCATCGAGAAGGCGCTCCGAGGGAAGATGTTGGTGGTACACCTGGATCGTCTGGCCCGCTACGATGGTGCAGTTCGGGAGGGCCATCCTTGAGGAGGGAGCAGTGTCACGAACCATTATCTAGGACCGCGCGGGTTGTTTGCACAAAGGAACTGATAGGCAGACAGTGTGGAAATATGTTCAATGTGTTGTTTATTCCAGAACTATCCCGTGGTTGTTACAGAACAGTCTCGAACTTATCAATGAAGTATTTGAAAAGGCGAGGACTCGCCAAGGGTCAGTTGTGAACAGTAGTAAACCCAGTAAGGAGTGTTGGTGTAACCAGAGCTGATGTAATAAGAACACTGTTTGTGTGGCCATCGACCTTGGTAGATTGGGATTGTGTATGTGACATAATTCTGGTGTAACCTGCTACTGTGAGTGTATTTATACGCAAATAAAGAACATTTAGAATTTCTGCAAATTGGACTTTTAATTCTACGAACACAGAAAGTCACGATATTAATATCTCTATAGAAGTAGACATTTTCGTATGAAAGGTGCCACTATATGGAATATATTTCCATAAGAATTTGACATTCCATATCATCTACTGCCAATGAACAAGGCTCTGTTCCTTACTGTGGAGTAGCTACAAATAATTACATCAAAACAACTTTCAAATTAGCATCCATCCTGTAATATAGAATCAGAACTTAAAAAAAGGCAATGACATAGAATGAATTTGAACCATAGACCTTACACTGTACAAGCAACTTTTCTACCATTGACATACCATGTTAGCATGCCAAAACAACATTAGATATTTAAGTTCTGGTTCTATCTTTCATAATTTCTCTCTTAGAACAATTGCTTAGCCTTGATTGATCTTATAAATGGAAGCTTCCATTCTGTTGTTCATTAACCAAGATTTTTTGTGATACATATTCTTTCTCCGGCTGTTAGATTTTTGTCCCCTTTTTAAAAAGAGAGTTTAATTGAATTATAAATTGTATGTCATTCTAAAGAGTACATGAGAATATAAAACATGTTTTCTTGTCTTGAGGTAGAGGAATGAAATTGTAATACAAAGTTTAGACAGGAGAAATTTTGTGATGTGATAAACATATGATTACAAATTTCTTGACAGTCACAGAAGAACTGGCATAAAATCTTCTTACAACACCTATTCAAATCAAGTACCACGAGAAAGCAAATACTTGAAGCTGATGTCTTCCTTTGTAAAATATTTTATTTTTTGTCCAGTATTTATACAGTTTATATAAAATTCATTTGCATTCACATTTTGAATTGTTTTACTTTATGTTTAGAATATAAACTTGCCAAAAAATTTTGAAGTATTTTATTTTAGATTAAAGTTACCGAAGATCTTTAGCAGACCGTCAAAACTGAAACATCGTAAAATATATTGAATGTAGCACTCTCTGTCATCATTCACAAATAATCCAAGTATATTTAAGAAAAAAAACAGAGTTCCTATCTGATCTCAGTCCTGAAAAATTAAATAGGAGGTGTAATAACTTGAACGCACATCGTATAATGGAGATGAAATAGGGGGAGAGGAAATACGGGGGATGTAGTTAAACTACCCAGTATTCGCCTGGCGACCCGGCAAAATTTAAAGGAACCGGAACAGGATTATTTCAAGAATTTGTGTTTTTCTGCAATTTAGTTATTATTAATGGATCCCTTTAACTGCTGTGTTTCTTAGCGTCCCATTCTTTATTGGTAGTGAAAGACCGCTTTCTTTTTCTCAGAGGCCTCCTTATCAGACTGGAGATACTTTTAAGTGACTACACAAGACTATCGGCTTTATTTCTCCTCTAAAGAAGGCACTAAGGATCTTTACCCTTAAAAATAGGTAAATTAATCATTTCTTCACAGTAGCCATATACAGGCTAAGGATTTTGACAGAGTCAACATGGAAAATTAATAGCCATGGCCGGGATTTAAATTACGGAAGAAATGATTAATTTCCATTAACTAACTAAAATAATAAGACTTAAATAATGAAGTCTGGGACTCAAGTACTTATAATAGTAAGTCGCCATAATCTCGAATGTGAGAGCTCCTGGTGGTTTACCGGGAAATATAAAAGACAAATGGAGAACTTAATGTCAGGACGGCAAGTTGGTCGTAGTAGCTCAATGGGTTAGAGCGACTGGACGGAAATCTGGAGATCCGTGGTTTAAATCACGGCCATGGCAATGAATGTTTCATGTTGACTCTATCAAAAACCTTAGCCTATATACGACTAATGTGATGAAATGATTAATTTCCATCAATTAACTCAACCGTTTTAATGTTGATGTATATAACCTCTCATCATTATTGCTTTTCAAAATAATAATAATGAAATGAAAAGAAATAGAGATAGGATTTTTATTTTCACTCCCCAAAATGAACAGGAACTTCAAAACCAACTAATCATTTGCTACACTCAAAATTACTTGTTCTATTGTCAATTAACTATGAATAAGAATAAACTATTCTTATAACTGCTTATTTGCTTCATGCTAATCAAGATATACATTATCCTATTGCTAATTTTGTTGTAAGTGCAAATGGAATATAGACACACTTTAGGCTCTAAGCGATGTTCAGATTTTTTAAAATCTTGTTGCTCTGCGTTGATTACAGTAATTGCATTACGTGGCAGAAAGCTATGTTTATCATCCATCAACATGTCGGACGACAGCTCTCGTTCGAATTCACGGCCAGCGCTTCATAAATACATTAAACATTACGTTCCTTTATAGAGAATGTTGTAAGGTATCTGCTGATATCACTTCCTGGATTAACTGAGAACAATTAGTTTAGAATTTCAAAATATCAAAAAGGGTTAGGCCTTTTAGAAAATATATGCTCTTGTGCTAACAATGGTGTAATAATAACTCTGTACGATATATTTAATGTATATCACAGATCTATATATGCCATCATCATGATCTCGCATGATACTCCTCCAAAAGAGAGAACTACTGCAGGCATCTTTTCGCCAGAGGCCTACAGGAACCATGAGAGTGCAGGAACTTTAGTAAAGCAGTGGAAATTTTCCGGGAGAGAGTCTTGAATCCAAATGTGTGTAATTCGGCGTTCATTTTAATGAATAATATTTATTCCTCCTAAGCAGAGATTCCACAAAATTGAGATCTAAGATGGAGCAACAACATATCTGAGTAATGGAATTTAACATCGCAATATAATAATTCCAACACAAGTTAAATGGAGTTAGAGTAGCAGTACTCCCATAAGGTCGTTGACAAAGGCGGCGATTCCAGTATGTGAGTCATCCAGCCGTCACATGTGCAATTCTGTATGCTATCTGAAAACAAAAACAAAAATTTTACTCTCGAAGGGAGTAATTTCAGTTTTTATAAATTAAGATGTAATTCTTACTATGGTCTTGTTGGATTTTAAATAGTACATAGCCGTTTGGAACAAAACCCTATTCTCCTCCAGTATGCATGATAACCAAATGTCGGCCTTCCGACATCGCTGCAGAGTCTCTGTAGCGAGTTTCATTCCAGGCATATGGTTTAGTATCTGCAACATTGATATAAGTTTCATCCATATAAACTATATAAACTTCACTTCGATAGCTATGAACATTTCGTAAATACTTAAGCCTTTTTGCCAGTATGATGCTATGTTCGATTAAAATATGTCTGTCAGACTTCGCTTTATTTCATATAAACCTAGCTCCAAAATAACTCTTCTTAATGTTCAGACACTGCCTTGGAAGTCAACAGAATTTTGAGGCTTCCTAAGCACTTTCTTCAGAGTTGGTCTTTGTGTTTCTGTGTTTTAAAAATTATTCGCAGTTCGCTTAACTACTTCTGAATTAAAACATTCAAATGAGATTTTGTGTATGTTCTTAATCTTTGTTTACTGGGCACAGAGAAGGACGTTGTAGCACTAACACCAATGGCTCTTCTTTCTTTAATAACTCTCCTAAGCTGCTTTCAGACTCAACTGTTGCCTCAGATGCCCTTTCCCAGATTTTTATAGCTGACCCAGACCACTGTTCCAATTTTATAAATTTATAGACATTGGTTATTACTTCTAGTGTTTTTAAATGTAGCGCTTTATTTACTAATGTGCTGCTAGAAGGCGTCATTTCTAAATGCTCTCTTGGAACCAGGAGATAGTATTACCGAGTAGCTCTCCACTTGTTTACTTGCTCCCAACTGATATGCAACTGACCTGCCCTTCCCTGCAGTTGCACCGTTCTGAAGTGAACTCGTCCAGATACCACTGAGCATTATTCTCAATCTGTCAAGATGTACAAATAAATCTGTACAGGTTGGTTTTCTAGACGTGGCGTATGACGTAATGTTGCGCAGTAGTTTATGGTCGAGTCCACTTGTTTATTTGAAAGAAAAAGCGATGTCAGGTTCCTCACGTCATATAAGCCACTAGATTTATCAGCAATCTTCTGGAGAAAGCGGAGGTCCTACCCCTGCCATGATAGGCATGAAATCACTCGCGCACATTCAAGCAAGGCCATGCGCCACGTCTTAAAAATGCATCTGTACTGTACGGGACCTAGCTCAGTGTGGTTGCGGGATGCGGGGAAGTCAGTTAAGAGAGATAAGCTGGTGACGTGTGGCAATGCCTGCATGAACAGAAATCATCACTTGAGATTACTGTTTCGACACGAGCGAAGTAGGTGATGATTTGGATGACATTACAGAGCTTCCCCGATCACCTTAGAATAGCAAACAAACAGCACCACTCATACCACTCCCAATGAGCTGGTTGAAACTCGGTCCTAAGCTTAGCTACTTTAAATGCTACTTTATAGGAGTACGGCTACACTGCCTTTTACCACGCCAAAGCCGGCGTGCTTATGTTAATAAGTAGAGCCCGGATTTGTAAGCACAAAGAAATGATAAAATAAGCAAAACATATAGGCACGAAAAAAGAAACAAATGACCACAAAAAATAAGGGAATATAAAATGTAAAGTTAATCATAAACATACTGTCCTTACACGACACGAGGAAGGTCATATTGAGATTTTCTTGTGTGACGCTCCTGCCTTTTTCAGTGAAGAATTTTTTATACAGTGAAAAGGTTCTCTCAGTGTCCCATGACGTTACGGGAACATGTAAAAGCACCACAATTTCTTGAGTGAATTCCCTCGATATAAGTATATACGGATTGGTTCCATTGCTCAGTTGGTAGGAGCAGTGCTGTGCGAAGCGTCTGGGTTTGATTCACCGCTGGGGGGTAGGAATTTTTCTCTTTTCAAGATTATTTTCTATCCTCCACAGGGTCTGAAAGTATGAATGAGATTGCGAATGCGGTGCGATGTAATGTATGAATCCAAAGAAAAACCACTGTATATAGCTTAACGCCACGACTGAGGGCAATAAATTTTGATATGCGCATTGACGTTAAAGTTGGGAGAAAAATTAGATATATGGACAAAAAGGATATCAAGGGAAGATGTAGTTCTTGGTCATCCTGTGAATCAACAACCTAAAGTCAGTCCATAAAAAATTTCTTTTTCATCTTTACATAATCATGTTACTGGGAACAGAAAATACTAACCCAAATAACACTTTTATTACACTGCTAAAATATTGTCGCGAACACATTATTGACGAAAGCGCACCGCGGGAGCGATAAGGGAAGGATGGAGCCGGGTGAACATAAACAGCCTGCAAAAACAGATAAAAATAGACCGGACATAAAAGACTTGCCGACACAGATAGAGTTACATACTAGAACACTCCTGTTTTATCTGGTGACGTGTTAGGGAACATTCTATAACATGAATGGTTGTGTAAAAGGAAGCCATGGCTAGTTACCAGTCAATAGTAAACAGATGTTGTAGCAGTGGAAGTTGAGTAAGCTCCTGATTGTGGTCATCGACCTTGGTAGATTGTGATTGTGTATGTAACGTAATTCTGCTGTAATATGCAAGTTTATTTCTACGTAAATAAAGAACATTTAGAATATCTGCAAATTGGACGTTTAATCCTACGAACCCACAAAGTCACTATATAAATAAAAATGCGTATACTGAAATACTTTTATTAAAATATTTGTATACAAATTTAAAAATAATTTTCAAATAAAGTTACTCGTAAGATAAATAATAAAAACATTAAGCATTAAAATGTATAAAAATTATATATACTGTATTCAAATATCACAGCATTGCACCATCTTGTAATGTCATGTCATTTACAAGGTTAGCCACTAGAGGGAATATTGGCAACACCAGCTGGAGGTAGCTCATGTCAGTGTCGTAGTTGTGGACAAGGGCAAAGTGGGTTGAAAAAAGTGGCACAGCAACACAATGCATCCAAAACTGAGCTCTGCTATGATAAGGTCTGTATCGTTCCAGCTGTGGAACCCCTGAAAATAAGAAGTATAAAATGAATCAACCAAATAAAACAATAACAACTTCATAGCAACGTCAAAACAAGATACGTCATACTAAATAAAATTAACTGACATTGTAAATAGGTTAGATACTCAGATTGATTTTAATTTTCTTGAAAGCACAAATGAAATATCTTTTACGACATTTGAAAATTGTTCAACAAGTTTAAGGATTTCAGTTAATTGATGGAAGTTAATAATTTCTTCACACTAGCTGCTTATAGCCTAAGGTTTTTGATAGATAGAGTCAACATGAAAAATTAAATGCCACAGCCAAATATATGAGTATATATATGAATCAAATGGAGAATTTAATGTCATCAGGGAAAGTTGGCTATGGCAGCTCAATGTCTTAGGCCAACTGCACGGGAATCCGGAGATCCGTGGTTCAAATCACGTCCGTGGCATTTAATTTTTCATGTTGAATTTATCTAAACTTAAGGATATTTCCAAATTACTTTTAATGTTAGGAAGTGTATTTTTATTGGAACTGCTTCAGGGAGAGTACCTAGAACATCAGGACATCATGAATAATTGCTAATTTCCTTTTTCAGGTACAGGAAACAGTAAAACATAAAATTAACGGCAGGTTTAAGATGTTCAATTTCAATTTTACAGAAATGGATCATAATGAGCTCTCAGTGGAATGCTGCGCATTATAACCATTTTGGAACAATAAATTATTTCATATAATTTTGAGTAAAACTAGTAATCAATGCGCCAGTTATTGCTAGTACATACCTAGAACGCGTTTTGTTAGGACCTTCCTAACATCTTCAGCTAACATCTTCTGGTACTCAAAACTCCAGTTACTGCGACTCATGTTAATCAAGATAAAAGTTCTTGTACACAATATACTACATACATCTCTTAGATAAAAGTAATAAGAAAATAAAGTAGGCTTAAGTGATGGTTATATCTTTTAAGATCTGGTCACTTTATGATGGTTTGAAATTCTCCGTTCTCTTTACAGGACATACAAAATGACTTCCTTTTAGAGAAACGCACAAATGTTTGAAAATTCAAACCAATAACAAGAAATACCTAACAAATGTTATTATCACAAAGAACTTTATGTGACATTAATTGTGTACTTTGTTGGCATCTAGATTGTTTGTACAGTAAGAATGTTGTGTTTCTTACAATTAATCAGCTATGGAAAGTTATCCAGAAAGAAAACTTCAGAGGCTCTTCCCAAAAATTTCAGCATATACATTTGTCATAAAAATCTTTTAAACATATGGTACTTTAATAAAAAGGTAAGAAATCTTTGAGATAATGAAAATGTTTGGTAACCTTTCCATGTAAATGATAGCTTGGGGTAATAGGATGTTCTTGAAAGTGTTTGTGTTGCACTTCTGGAAAATGCTGAACTTGCTACCAAGTTTGGTATTAAATACACATTTCGTTTAGGAATTATGTTGTTTAAAGGTACATTCACACACATACAAAAGTATGCACGCAGACCTTCTTCAAAAACTTCCGTTTTTATACTTTCAAGAAGTCTCAAAAAATGTATTTTTGTTTAAACATAGGTATAAAATATTTGGTGGAAATGCAATACATCCTCCTCTAACTGTATGCGGTACTGAAAGTAAAATGATTTTTATTAACTTCAGTACAAACCAAGTAGAATTTATACATCTGTTTGATAGAAATTGTTTCTTCACACTAGCCTAGTATGGGCTAAGGTTTTGGATAAATAGGCACGTTGACGACACGTTGGCCATGGTAGCTCAATGGGTAAGAGCGACTGGACGGAAACCAGGAGACCCATGCTTCAAATCTCCTCCATGGAATTGAATTTTTCAATTTGACACTATCTATCCAAAATCTGTTCTGGTATATAGCTATTGCGAGAGACAAACCATAGAACAAATTCTTTAATTTGTCTTGTATATAGATTTGAGACAGTCATCTCTGGAATGCACACCAAAAAACTTAAGCCATGCCTACTGATTAAATTTCTAAACACATTTCTAAAAGTTATAAGTTTTAGTGAAGTGTAAAGTTAAAAATTATATTCTTTTGGGAAGTGCTAATCATACTGTTAGTCTACAAGCAAATCAGAGTAAGCCAAAATTTTGGCTTTTGAGAAAACATGGTTTACCTATATTGCTATTTTCTATTTTATTTTTATGCAGCAACACCGTTTATTTTGAAAATTTCTTTTACAAACATCATGAAATATGATATTAATTGGCGGAAATGAATTGTTCTTCCACACTAATCGGGTGTAGGATAGAGTCGGATTGAAAAATTGAGTGCAATAGCCGGGATATCAACAATGGATCTCCCGATCTTAAGAACTTGCAGCATATTGTGAGTTTGTGGCTTCGTAGAATTAAAGGTCCAATTTGAAGAAATTCAAAATGTTCTTTATTTTCGTAGAGGTACACTATGTTGAATCCTTACGTAACAGCATTACCTCACATACACAATCTACCAAGGTCGATGATCACAACAACAGCGTTCTGATTCTCGTTACAACAACATTCTTCATCTGCTTACTCCTTAGTTTCTTTAGTACTGTTCACGACTGACTCTTGGCCAGTCGTCGCTTCCTTAAATACCTCATCTGATAATTCCAGACTGTTCCAGAATAATAAAGAAACCGAATAATCTCTATCAATCAAGGTGTCACCGGAAATTTCCATTTATCTCTGTTTCGGCAGACCTTTAACTGCGTGCTATCTTTATCAGTTCCTTTGTGTAAACAAGCCGCGTTATCACTCCGCGCGAACTTTTATGCCCGTTGCCTCGACACTGCTCCCTCCTCAAGGCTGGTCGTCCCGAACAGCACCATCGTAGCGGGTGCTGCAGATCACGTCGTTAAACCTCTTCAACACCACTTGCCACGGCCCTTGAAGTTTCGGGTAGCGTCCCTTGGTCCGGTTAGGGCGGTACAAACAGAATAAGTCACCCTGCTATAACCCTTGGCGGTTGGCCTGCCTGTCGTATCGGGTCTTCATGCTGTCGTTCGCGTTCTGGATGTTCTGCCGAGCAATCTCATGTAAGTCGTGGAGATGGTCCACCAGGTTCCCAACATACCCAGTGCTGGCTGTTTTGCGTCCGGGGGCGCTTCCAAAAGCCAGATCATAGGGAAGGCGTAGCTCTCAGCCGAACATTAAGCTGGCTGGCGTCATCCCAGTGGTGCTGTGTGTTGAGCGATAGGCCAGTAAGAACAGTGGCACCTTGATGTCCCAGTCTTGCTGATGGCTGGCCACGACCTTCTTCAGGTGTTCTTCTAAGGTCTTGATGTACCTTTCGACCAGCCAGCCAACTGCGGATGTAGAGGTGTTTTGCGGGCCTTGTTCACCCCAAATCGGCAGAGCACTTGCTCTACGAGGCAGACTGTGATTGCCTTTGCCTCCAGTTTCGGGATGGCATATACCTCCAGCCAGTTGGTGAAGTAGTCCACGACACCATCAGATATTTGTTGCCTCGGTCGGAAACTGGCAATGGTCCATATATTTCAACGGCGATCTTTTCGAATGGCGCTCCAAAGTTTTATTGCTGCATGCGACCCCGGCTTCTAGTCTGAGGGCGGCGACTCGCCGCGCACACATGACATTGACCACACCATCTCGCAAGGTCTGCTTGGAGCCTCAGCACGTAGTAGCGCTGTCAGAGTTTGTCAATTTTTCGGTTTGCTACCAGGCGTCCTCCAGAAGCACCGGCGTTCACTTCCTCCAAGACCTCGGGGTCCTTAGTTCGGGGAAGTATCAACTGTTCTCTCTGCATCTTCCCATCGGGCGATTACCATACCTGGAACAGCACGCCCTCTCTTGGCTTCAGTGAGTCACATTGGACCCAGTTGGACTTATATGTGGAGCTCCTCTGCGCAATGTCCTCGCAGGTTGGTCTCGTCCCTGCCTCAACTTCCATGAAGATGGCTCCAAGTCGACGTCCACCAGCTGCTCCGTCCTCAGGTCTGCGCTATCCCAGCCATCCGCAGGCACTGCCGTGATCACTCTGACAGCTGCGGCACGCTTCTTCCCTTCCACTCTTGTGCACTGGCCGCACTCTTCTGGGCAGGGTCTTAAAGACATCGTGTCTGCGTTGCCGCCAATAATGTTCGCCGGGTGACGCAGTAGTTCTTCTCTGTCTTGGATATCGTCTTGCAGTGGTAGGCTAATGGCCGTCCTGGACTTCGGATAGGACGCCTCCAATGCAGTGGTCATTAGCGTCGGTATCCACAATAAAGGTGCCGCCTGGTTTTGGAAATCCGAGAACAGAAGCACTATACAGTGCCTTCTACAGACGCTGGAAAGAGTCTTAGACATCATCCGTCCACATGTAAGGACGGTGTTCTTCTGTCAGATTGGTCAGGGGTTTGTCGATGATGAACCCCTTGATAAAACGGTGGTAGTAACTGCACAGCCCCAGGAAGCTGCGCAATTCTCTCTTATCCTTCGGCCGAGGCCAATCTCTCACGTCCTGTGTCTTTTCCAGGTCTGTGGCCACTCCGGTTGGTGGGACTATATGGCCCAAGTAGTTGAATTCCTTGCGGAAGAGATGGCACCTCTTCGCGTTCAGCCTCAGTTTTGTTGCCTGCAGTCTCTGTAACACCTTGATCATGTGGTCGAGATTGCCTTCGAACGTCTTGACGACGATGTTGATATCGTCCAGCTATAGGAGGCATCCGTCCTAAGTCAGCCCACCCATTCACTGACTCCATGAGGCTTTGGAAGGTAGCTGGTGCGTTGCAGAAGCGAAAGGACATAACTGTGAACTGCCAATGCACTTGACCTTTCGGGAATGCAGTCTTTTCCTTGTCTCTAGGGTGCAGAGCCACCTGCAATTAACCCGAATTCAGGTCCAGGTACGAGAACGACTGTGTACCAGCTAGCGCGTCCAGGTTGTCGTCAATCCGGGGTAATGGGAAACAGTCCTTTCGGGTGACAGCGTTCAACTTCCTGTAGTCCGCGCAGAAGCATAGCTCGCCGTTCTTCTTTGTCACCAGAACTACAGGGGAACACCAAGGGCTGTCAGATTCTTCGATTAGTCCCCTGGATTTCATGTCATCTAGCATATCCCTTACCGCCGCTTGTTTGCCAGCAAAACGCGTCTAGGTGGTTGCCAAATATGCCGGGCATCTCCGGTGTCGATGCGGTGAAACAATTTGTCCGTGCGGCCGTAGTCAGTGCTACCTTGGCTGAAGACGCGCTGGTATCGTCTCAGCAGTTGTCGAACTTTCTCCAGCTATTATGCGGTAAGGTGTATGGCCGCCCTCTCCGGTAAGCCTTGCAGCCGGGGCCACAGGTGTTACGCTGGCACCGGCTCCTGTGTTTTGTCAATTTCTGTTACGCTGACCACGGACCTGTACGTCCCCAAATCCGTTCCGTCCTGGACGTCGTGATCGGAGTCTGCCAGTTTGAGCAATCTAACTGACAACTCCTCTCGGTACGGCAATAATGTCCTGGCTACCCAGAGTCCGTGCACATGCTTCTTGTCCAGCTTCATCTTCTTCGTCCGCTGGCCTTCCAGTTGCGCCGTCACCACCACCTCGCTTCTCTCGGGGACCACCACATCTTCTTTTAAGATGACCCTGAAGATTCCTAGGCGCTCTTCGGGTTGCCAGAGTGTCACCTCTTCTCCATTGAGCCGCAGGACCTTCCTGCCGACGTCGATCGTCACCTCGTGGCTCCTGAGGGCATCCAGTCACAGTATCACCTCCTCAGCCAACTTTGCGACGAACACCCAGTGACGCACGACACTCCGTGCCAAGGTCAACTTCAGTAGGGCCTCCTCCTCCACAGGTCAGGCGTCATCCGATGCCATCATAAGCTGTATGATCAGCTTGGTTTCCTGCATGGCAAACTTTTGACACGTCATGTCAAATGACGGTCACGGCTGCCCCGGTGTCTGCCAACACGCGGCACGGCTTACCCTAACCCAACTGTCCGCGATGTGGCTGTCATCCAACCGTAGGCTGATGGCGCGCAGGGTCACTGAGGCATGGTGGTGATGGCGCCGACGTGCCCCTCGCCACGACGGCCTTACTCTTTTTTCGGCTGCTTTTCCTGGTGTGGGCAGTCTCTCGCCAGGTGTCTCGGCTGTCCACACTCTCAACAAGGGCACTAGGTCTTCACCGGCATCCCTCGACTGGTCTTCGGTCTCCTGTGTAGCAGATACTTCAGGTACGCGACGTCGGGGTAGCCGTCGCCTTGGTGGCCTCTATCCTTAATGCTGCCGTTAGCGTCTAATGGATGGTTTTGTAGTTGCCGAGCATTAGGCGCTGACGTATCTTCGTGTCTCGTACCCCGTCAACGAGTGTGTAGGCGGCTTCCCGGGAGGTGGAATAGGTCTTTGCTAGCCAGTTGCTCATTTGCCAGGGCAAACTCCTGCAGCGTCTCCCATGACTTCTGTGACCTTAACTTCAGCAGGCTGCGGTACGCTGCGACTAAGTGGTGGTTTCCAAAACGGTTTTCTAGGGCTTCCCAGATGTCCTTGGGCGTCGCCGCTGTCTAGACCGCGTTCAGGACTTCTGCGGCCGGTCCCTAGAGGCTGGCTATTAGCTGTGCGGCCTGTTCCTCCGGTGAGCACTTGTTGCGCTTGGCCACTGTGTCGAAATGACGGCGGGAGACTTCGAAAGTTGTCGCGCCGTCGTATTTAGGAGGTTTCACGCGCGCAGATGTTCTGTCGCGTTCCGGCGCATCGGCCTTCAAGTCCGTCAACCTCCCGCCGACGATGTCCCCCACCATGGCGTTCAGGGACTTTTCTAGCTTTTGGTTTTGCAGCGAGGTTGTCATTCGCCGTCTTCATTTCCGGGGTCATTTTAGCCTTCATTTGCATCATCTTCTCCAAAATCTTTTCCAATGCCGCGTCCATCGTTGAATGCCTTATTCCTGACACCAATTGTGACTTTTTGGGTTCGTAGAATTAAAAGTACAATTTGCAGAAATTCAAAATGTTATTTATTTTCGTAGAGATACACCATGTTCAATCCTTAGGTTACAGAATTACGTCACATACACAACCTACCAAGGTCGATGATCACAACAATAGCGTTCTGATTCTCGTTACAATAACATTCTACAACTCTTTACTCCTTGCTGTGTTTAGTACTGCTCACGACTGATCCTTGGGGAGTCGTCACTTCCTTAAATACCTCATCTTATAATTCCACACTGTTCCAGAACAATAAAGAAACCGAATAGTATCTATCAATCAAGAAGTCACCAGAAATTTCCATTTATCTCAGTTAGTTTCGGCAGACCTTTTTCTGCGTGCTATTTTTATGAGTTCCTTTGTGTAAACAAGCCGCGTTATCACTCCGCGCGAACCTTTTGTGCCCGTCGCCGCAACAATTTTAAGTTTCTACAAACGTGGCGTATCTCATTGGATATGAGAACCTTTAGTAATTTACCGGGAAACATACAAGTTGGTTTCTGATGTTTTGGCCTGGTAGCAAACGCATGGAGTGTGGGAGATCCATGGTTGAAATCCTGGCTGTGGCATTGAATTTTTCAGATTCGCTCATTGAAGGCGTTGTAATATATTTCTATATATACATCACTACTTCTGCTAAACCTAAATAAAGTACAGCTCCCTTGGTTTCACTGATGCTCAATACAACTTGGCAATCTCTGCTTATTTCCTGCTCATTTTAAAGCCAATAATAAGATATAGTTTTGAAATAAATCAGTTTGTAATTTCATAACAGAGCTTTTCTGAGAGATATTAGTAAAACCATAATCAGGATTAATCCATTAACACACAATGGTGTATTTATATACCACTACATATATTATTTACTTATTTTACTTGAACTCTCAGAAGATATTTTCAGCATTTGTACTGCGTCGTGGCGTAGTGGGTTAAGTCATCATGCTTTGGTTCTATGACACTGCGACCCGCGATCGATCCCACTCCTGGGGGTGCGGATTTCAAGTTCCGGGTATAGGATCAGTGCCCACTCAGCATCATGGGGATATTGAGGAGCTTACGATATGCAAGCGGCCCTGGTCAAGAAAACCAACTTTTCGGCTGGGGTGCGGAGATGCTGACCACATCTTCTTCCTATATTGGTTGGATAATCACCTACCTTTACCTCGTGTATGTGGGCGTGAGACCGACAGTCGGGTTGGCAGGCCTTGGCCCTATATGGGTTGTCGCACCATGGGTTATTATTTTCAGCATTTATGGCACCGCTTAAAGCTATGTGATTACGTAAACACATTATTGTCTTTTAAAAATTTGCGCATTGTTTAGTTTATTAATTTAAAACAGTAAGGTACTAACGACTGCAGTATGTGTGAAAGTGCATTACTGCATTTACCTTCTTACGTTTCCCTCACAGCTTTTTGTAATACTACAAACTTGATGAGTATACTTAGTTTCCGATTTGGGCCGCGTCATTTCGGTCATACTTGCTGACGTTTCGCTCATCTTGCGGTGAGCTTCATCTGGACTCTTGTCCTATTTTGTGTTGTTTTTCAAGCTTATATCTCCACGACTCTCCTGTAGCTCCGCCCCTTACTTCTTGGTATGCTGCCTGTCTACCTATTCGAGTCGGTGTCGGTGTCACTGTTTCCTGGTGGCTTTCTTAGTGACTTATGTAGCCTTTTACCTCGTTATATTCTTTGTCTTCAAAGATTATTCTCCACATTTGATCTGTACCTGCTCTTTATAATCTTCTTTTCCAGTTATTTAATGATCAATTTGACAGAGTAAAAGTATAAATTATTAAGTTATGACAGTTTTATTTTTCTGACATTTTTTGCCAACCTATCAGCTTGTTCATTTCTAGCTATTCCTACAGTGTTGGTATCCACTATAAAACTGATTGCTTAAATTATGCAGCAGCTTTAACTGATGAAGTATTTCATTTAATCTACTACTATTTGAATACAGATTTGCTTGTAATGAGGTTTTCAGTTCCTGAAAAATCAACATTTTTGAAAAATTTTCCATGTTAACAGTTGTTTAGGATGTAGGGGATTCCTTGAAATTAAGTTAATATTGCATCATTATTCCATTTTTAGCTATGTTTATGGTTTCAAGTCTCCAGCTCATTGCGAAGTTAATTTAAAATCTAGACCATTTTGCTGGACCTATATAAGCCTGACACAAAAGAAACTATATCACATAAAAGTCATTACTCTTGCTTTTATAGTTTATGGTTTCATGTCTCCAGCTTATCCCTAAGTTAATATAAAATCTGGACCATTTATCTGGACCTATATAAGCCTGACACAAAAGAAACTATATCACATAAAAGTCATTACTCTTGCTTTTATAGTTTCTTTTCTAATAAGATTTCAACACTTCTCATGGCGATAATTGTGCCACATTGCAACTTTAATGAGTATTTGTTTGATACAAAGATCATAATGAACGGTTGGGTAAGGTTAGGCAGTTCTTTTCTATGTAAGCTTAGATTTGGTTTAAGTTAGGTCTTATATGTATATATAATTTCACATAGAATGGCACTATGTGCCATCTGCAGTGACAATGTGGTACTATTCCTGGGTGCTTAACATTTAAGTTAGATGTAGTTTTTTATACAAGCTTAGCTTCGTTTGGGTTGGGTCAGGTCAGGTCACGTCTCGTCTACTTTAGTTTATTTAATACAAGATACTTACACAAAATGAGTGTAAGTGCTATCTGCAGTGATGTGATACTAATACTGTATGGTGGATATGTGAAGTTTACCAAAATCTATTCCAACTTTTGTATTAAATAGATAGATAGGAAAGTGAATCAATAAAAGCATTTTAAAATATGATTTATTAATTAAGTACTCTTCCCTGCATCAATATACCTTATCACATATGCTTACTTGCCAAGAAATGATTCCTAAATTCCTGGCAAGATAAGCAAGAATTTCACATATCTACTTCATCCCTAATAATTTACTTACTTGAATGTTTGTGGCAATAATATTACAAAATTTGGTTAATTATATACCAATTTTAAATAAACACTATAGAAACAAGAATGAATGGAAGCTGTAATGGCCAGACCAGGCATTCCTGTACTCCAAAGAGAAATACCATTTGCTCTGAGCAGTTATCTGCATCAACCCCCAATATTGAATTATTTGTACCACAGTAAAATTTTATTTATCTTACACAACAGAAGAAAACTTACCATTAACGATGGAATCTAAGACACAACAACCAAATGTAAACCCAAGAGCTCACGTAGGAAATTGTGTAGAAAGTTTGTTTCTCACTACAATCTGTAGTGCAATGCCGCTGGCTAAACTACAGATTACCTGTGTTAGGCCATTAAAACGTACGTCTTTATCTTGATCTTCCATTTTTGCTGTAAAACAAAGTACACAGACCTATAAATATTGTAAAACAGCCACTGGTCTAAGGTAAACACAAAGATTAACATGAATTTGGGGTAAAGTTGTATGTATTCAACACAGGTTAATGACCCAACTTAGTTTTATACTTTAGTTCTTTTCCTGTGAATTCAGATTGGTAGGTCAGCTTTAATTTAAGAAATTCTGTATATCTATTGCACAACAGAAGGTAATTCAGCTTGAAGTTCTACAGATACTGAAACATCCATATTGTGAAATAGGTAACATAGCTGATACTATAATCTGCATTATGTTTAGGTACATATATTTGACTGGTGATATTAGCACTAGCAGTTCTAATTAAAACGTTTATTTCAGGAGCCTTTAATATCTATAACAAGCATATATTAGATTTCATGTCTTTCTAATTACAATGATTTAGATGTCATTTGTATTTTGAAAGAAAGGCCAACTCCTTCTACAATTCTCACTTACCTTCACCTTTTGATTCCAAGATAAAGCTGTTTCACTAATAAGCAATTTCATTTTCAATTTCGCAAAGCGTAGATTACTAAAAGTTTTTATAAAACTCTAGTATAGTGTGTCTTTACCTTGATCTTCCATTTTTGCTGCAAAACAAAGTACACGGACTTATAAATGTTTAAAACAGCCACTGGTCTAAGGTAAACACAAAGATTAACATGAGTTTGGGGTAAATTTGTATGTATTCAACACAGGTTAGTGGTCCAACTTAGTTCTTTTCCTGTGAATTCAGATTGGGAGGTCAGATTTAATTTATGAAATCCTGTATATGTATTACACAACAACAGAAGGTAATTCAGCTTGAAGTTCTACAGATACTGAAACATCCATATTGTGAAATTGGTAACGTAGCTGATACTATAATCTGCACAATGTTTAAGTAAATATATTTGACTGGTGATATTATCACTAGCAGTTCTAATTAAAACGTTTATTTCAGGAGCCTTTAATATTTATAACGAGCATATATTAGATTTGTGTCTTTCTAATTACAATTATTTACATGTCACTTGTATTTTGAAAGAAAGGCCAACTCCTTCTACAATTCTTCCTTACCTTCACCTTTTGAGTCCAAGATAAAGCTGTTTCAGTAATAAGCAATTTCATTTTCAATTCCTCAAAGCGTAGATTACTAAAAATTTTGTTAAAACTCTAGTATCGTGTCTTCTTCACTTAAATATAAGTAGGAATAACAAATTCAACAACAACTATCAACAGAAGTATCTATGGTTTAAATTTCTAAGGGGGCCTTGAACATACAAGCTATAATTTGTAACTATCATTTTCTGGCTGACGACTGTGATATCATTATAGCATTATAGTTATAATGCATTTAAATTAACTGCACGTTTAAATGTATTTAAAAGTACTAAATATTCTCTTTACTTCACATACCTTAAAATCGTTTTCGTCCGCACTTCGTACGTGAAATGATGGTAAAATATAAAAAATGAGCTTCATTTAACAGAACGGCAAATTATTTTTAATACATATAATCTAAAATTCACTGTTTTAATACAAATTATATAATAACTTATTTCATTTTTAAAATTAAGAAAACGTTGCGATGTTTTTCATGGCAGACTTTTCAATTCCCTATGCTTATGCCCACAGGCATGACGCTTCATTGTGCATTTCGATTCTGGAGTTTCAATTTTCGACCCGTAATATTGTGTCCAGATTTGAATAATTTTAATAAAACTAAAATCAGGAATATACATTCAATGTAACGTAACATTAGGAAGCTCTGAAATGTGAAATGTAAATTTTGAGTCTGTAATTTTGGCAAACCTGACTATCTGTCGTGCGCTCCGTTTGGTTTATGCTATATTTTTTCGGGAGGAATAATTGATATGCGAGAAACGGTGTATATTATTCACAAAACCATTGAAGATTCTTCGGAGAAATAGAGCAGCTAGCATTTGCGTCAAAATAAGTGTAATTTGCATATACAATTGACCTCAATATGTATAGAATTTTATATGGAAACGCGACTCGTATTTAGTATGGAATATTAAATATCTACTCAAATCAATTTCAATGTCCCATGGAAACATGTTTAATAATAGTTTGAGAATATTCACACAAGAGGCAGCACTAAATAATGCATTTGTTCCCAAGGGCATTCCATTTGTTCTTTTGAATGTTGTGCTGAATTAGTTTTAATGCAGCTACCTAGATTGCTGTCAGTGAGATATGTTATACCACGAATCATTTCATTACCAAAGTTGTCATTGGACTATTAGATCCTACGGAAGATAAATAAATAAAACTATTCCTGCTTACAAGAGGGTGTCTTGGGAAAGCTATCAACTCGGCTATTAATCAGTTATTCACCAGTTCATTCATGTTGCTGTAGCCCGAAGAGATTCAATACGGCAATGTCTTACTTTTCATCAGTGATGTTACACCATATATGAAAAAGTCTGGAAAAGCGTTAAAATTAGTATTTCTAAACATATTTTGTGAGACCTGCATAACACCTGTCTTTTACAGGATGTTAGAAGAGCCATTTCTAACACTGAATCCAAGTCCGAGGCTACATTGTAAATGATATTACTAACATCATTTTTCATCGACGGCCAGAAAGGTTTGCATTATTAGCCACTTAAAGTTGTGTTTTCACAATAGAAATAAAAATAGATAAATTACTGACTCACGGATCGCAATAGTTAATTGCAAGTGGAACATGTACTTGGAGGGAGCCGAACGGTACCGTGAAGTTCCCAGGTGCTACTGACCCCCTCCACCATCAGCATGCGTAGTAAACCAAAACATTATCCGTAATTAGAGGATTTTAGTAACAGTGACGTCAAAATTACTTGAAAAAAACTATATGTAGTTGTTTTTTTAATACTTTGTCACTTAAATTTTATATCTGGAAAAAGGTTGAATATGGAGGCAATGAATTCCGAAACTAGTCTCTCAACAATATAAAATGTTAGTGACGAAGTATTAAAAACAAACCAACAAATACTTTTTTTCAGTTAAACCAGAATGTTTCTGTGAAGATTCTTTCTCAACGTGTGGACCCAGAACTGCATTTTATTGCCTGTTTTGTATTTATAATGCCTTTTTCTGCTTATTTTAATGATTTATAATGACCAAACTTTCTGTCTCTGTTAATAAGGATAAGAAATTAATTGTGCATACGTACAGTGTTTGTCAGATCATATATATATATATATATATATATATATATATATATATATATATATAAATTTTGAAAGTAATAGTAGAGATGGTTATAAGAACTTCAAAGAAGCTTTGCAAACATCGGACCAACATATTCCGTGATATTGCTAGATGGATAATCAGCTTCACCGCCCAATTTTTTAAGTCTTATCTCTTTTCTTTCACCCTTTGGGAGTGACTCTCTGAAGATATCCGACAAATTTGCAGGCGAAACATCAGGTATTACTCTTCGTTTGCACCCCGGCCTTCAAGCCCGGAAACAATGTTTTGCTGTATTAACGCTGGCTGTGAATGCCTAAATTTGCTGTATATATACAAAGCTACAGGCGAAACATCAGGTCTTTCTCGTTTGGGCCACGACCTTCAAGCCCGGAAACAATGCTTTACTGTATTAACGCTGGCTGTGAATGCCCAAATTTGTTGTATATATACAAAGCTACAGGCGAAACATCAGGTATTTCTCATCGTTTGGGCCACGACCTTCAAACCCGGAAACAGCATTTTGCTGTATTAACGCTGGCTGTGAATGCCTAAATCTGTTGTATATATACAAAGCTACAGGCGAAACATCAGGTCTTTCTCGTTTGGGCCACGACCTTCAAGCCCGGAAACAATGCTTTACTGTATTAACGCTGGCTGTGAATGCCCAAATTTGTTGTATATATACAAAGCTACAGGCGAAACATCAGGTATTTCTCATCGTTTGGACCACGACCTTCAAACCCGGAAACAGCATTTTGCTGTATTAACGCTGGCTGTGAATGCCTAAATCTGTTGTATATATACAAAGCTACAGGCGAAACATCAGGTATTTCTCAACGTTTGGACCACGACCTTCAGACACGGAAACAGCGTTTTGCTGTATTAATGCTGGCTGTGAATGCCTAAATTTGTTGTATATGTATATACAAAGCTACAGGCGAAACATCAGGTATTTCTCAACGTTTGGACCACGACCTTCAGACACGGAAACAACGTTTTGCTGTATTAATGCTGGCTGTGAATGCCTAAATCTGTTGTATATATATATACAAAGCTACAGGCGAAACATCAGGTATTTCTCATCGTTTGGACCACGACCTTTTTGCTGTATTAACGCTGGCTGTGAATGCCTAAATTTGTTGCATATATATACAAAGCTACAGGGGAAACATCAGGTATTTCTCATCGTTTGGACCACGACCTTCAAGCCCGGAAACAACGTTTTGCTGTATTAATGCTGGCCCGTGAATGCCTAAATTTGTTGTATATGTATATACAAAGCTACAGGCGAAACATCAGGTATTTCTCATCGTTTGGACCACGACCTTCAAGCCCGGAAACAACGTTTTGCTGTATTAATGCTGGCCCGTGAATGCCTAAATTTGTTGTATATGTATATACAAAGCTACAGGCGAAACATCAGGTATTTCTCATCGTTTGGACCACGACCTTCAAGCCCGGAAACAACGTTTTGCTGTATTAATGCTGGCCCGTGAATGCCTAAATTTGTTGTATATGTATATACAAAGCTACAGGCGAAACATCAGGTATTTCTCATCGTTTGGACCACGACCTTCAAGCCCGGAAACAACGTTTTGCTGTATTAATGCTGGCCCGTGAATGCCCAAATTTGTTGTATATGTATATACAAAGCTACAGGCGAAACATCAGGTATTTCTCATCGTTTGGACCACGACCTTCAAACCCGGAAACAACGTTTTGCTGTATTAACGCTGGCTGTGAATGCCTAAATTTGTTGCATATATATACAAAGCTACAGGGGAAACATCAGGTATTTCTCATCGTTTGGACCACGACCTTCAAGCCCGGAAACAACGTTTTGCTGTATTAATGCTGGCCCGTGAATGCCTAAATTTGTTGTATATGTATATACAAAGCTACAGGCGAAACATCAGGTATTTCTCATCGTTTGGACCACGACCTTCAAACCCGGAAACAGCGTTTTGCTGTATTAACGCTGGCTGTGAATGCCTAAATTTGTTGTATATGTATATACAAAGCTACAGGCGAAACATCAGGTATTTCTCATCGTTTGGACCACGACCTTCAAACCCGGAAACAGCGTTTTGCTGTATTAACGCTGGCTGTGAATGCCTAAATTTGTTGCATATATATACAAAGCTACAGGGGAAACATCAGGTATTTCTCATCGTTTGGACCACGACCTTCAAGCCCGGAAACAACGTTTTGCTGTATTAATGCTGGCTGTGAATGCCTAAATTTGTTGTATATGTATATACAAAGCTACAGGCGAAACATCAGGTATTTCTCATCGTTTGGACCACGACCTTCAAACCCGGAAACAGCGTTTTGCTGTATTAACGCTGGCTGTGAATGCCTAAATTTGTTGTATATGTATATACAAAGCTACAGGCGAAACATCAGGTATTTCTCATCGTTTGGACCACGACCTTCAAACACGGAAACAACGTTTTGCTGTATTAATGCTGGCTGTGAATGCCTAAATTTGTTGTATATGTATATACAAAGCTACAGGCGAAACATCAGGTATTTCTCATCGTTTGGACCACGACCTTCAAACCCGGAAACAGCGTTTTGCTGTATTAACGCTGGCTGTGAATGCCTAAATTTGTTGTATATATACAAAGCTACAGGCGAAACACCAAGTGCAGCTGAAGGCCCATATCGCAGGGAGGTCGTATTGCATACGATCACAAATTGCGGCTCAGCATTTTCAGCTTTTTATTTTCGTTTCCTTTTCCTTCTTTTTCGCTAATATTACGATTCCACCATGTTTTTTATGTTGTTTTACACATATGCACAAGGCAGAACTCGAACCCACGATCCTCTACGCGGCGGGACATCCGTTTACATGAACCAGAAACGAAGAGGAAGAAACAAATCTGAATATCGTCAATATAGCGGATTTGACAGTCCCCAATTGCGCATGTGCAGAGCGGCAAGTTGGCCGTATATGTTCTTATAAAAAGAAATGTCTTAAAATAGGCAGAGTGTGGGTTACAGGTATTACATTTGGCAACATTGCCTCCAAATAATGACATCATTCCCTTTCAATTTAATTTTTGATTCGTGCCCACATCGTAGAACTGTTCAAGATGCTGAATGCGAAAGTGATTTATTTTCATTTAAGGCTCCTATCACCATTTGGTCCGGAAGGCAAAACACGTATAGTGTAAGTGAACAGTTTTGCTTGATGACGTCAGAATGCGCAACACGGAGAAAGGAATTAATGCATCCGGCCGGCTCCTCAAGTCAGTCAGTGATCGTCATGTCAAGAAACTCGCCTTTTGTTAAGTTTAAAGGTAAGGATTATCTAAATTAGTTCATCCATTTTGGTTGTGACAGTTGTCAATTCTTGTATGCATTCTTCTGTAAGACAATTGTTTGTCGAACTGCGCCAGCCTTTCGACTCAAATTCTCGCTCGGGCTGACATTTTATCACTCGTAATTCCACAAAGCCTTTGAGATATAAAGTGCTTTATATGTACCTTTGCTAACAAATACGTACTTAGCCTATAATTGTCATTATAAAAGTGAGTTTAAATTCGTAACTAGAACATGAGTAAACAAATGGACACATTTACGTCTACCAACTTATAGATCTAACACCGTTTGTTTCATTTGTATATAATACAGAGTACCAAGTGTATTTTTGTAATTTGTACATAGTGTAACGGAATTGCCTATATAATTTAGAGAGATTGTAAAAACTGATGTTACGTACCTATTGAAAAATGTAAACGTCCTCGAATTCGGACTTCGATCCTTGGTAACCAAGGTTTTTTGTACTTTTCCTGGGTCCGTAGGTGATTTTATTGGAATTTGTTTTAGGGTTGTAGAACCAGGCGTTAGGGCCCCCGGGTCAGGGTAGAAGTAGTTGCTCTGCTCCGCACATAATAATTTATTTCATAAACAAAAGCAGCTCGGATTTGGAAAATTGATATGAGATTTCCAACAAACCACAGAACACTAATTAAGGTATGTCATGTCGCTTCAAAATAAATATACGTAATTAAACTTTTTATACACACTTTCGTTACTTGGGGTCAATTCCACTATCTGCCGCACATGACGTCACACATACCAACCGCTAAATCACGTGGGATGGGGAAAACAGAGGAGGATATTTCCTAGCAGACATCAAAGTCGATTTGCTATATAAGGTAGAGGGAGAATTCATTCCACCCAAAAATTCGATACTGAAGTTGTATTAGAAATGTATGTTTTGAAGTCATCTGAAGCCTCTTTCCCCCAAAAAATTACATTAGGTGGATATGGCCTTTTTAATTTTATTGATAAACAAAAGACCGTATACTTGAGTTCTGTTCTTACTACATTGGTTTACATTTCAAACATAATTTAGCTTATAGTACATGATGCCACAGTATAGTCAGTTCTATCATTCAACAAATTCTCATAATATAGTTTCCCTTACTTGTTGGCACATTTTACTCATATCTATTGTTTATCTTATTCTTCCCTAGTATACCACTTCGAGGTGCTAGGGGCTTCTTGTTCCTCTATCCCTTAAGGTCGGGTCTGAGGAACCGAAACTTTGGATCTCATAGAGGAACAAGATGGGTGATCAGCCCAATGCCTGGTGGAGGGTTACAGAAGTGGATGAGGGAGAGATGAATGATAGCAAAGTTGATGATGGAGCAATTGGTGGAATGATGGTGGGGGAAACCAGAGGACCTGGAGAACATCCGCCCCAGCGCCATGTTGTCCTCCACAAATCTCGCTTTGCATTCACCTGGGATCGAATTCGGGCCGCCTTGATTAGAGTCGAGCGGTCCAACCACTCGGCCACTGAGCGGTCCCTCTATTGATTATCAATATTGCAAATATATACAGTGGATTTAACTTGTATCTCATTTAAAGTTTTATTTATAATTTGTCCAAATTAAAATTATTTACAAATTTTATTAATTGACGCCTATATTTACTGAGTTCAGTTTGGTTTGGTGGCCACATTCCTCTAGCTTGTGAGACTGCCTTCTTTAATTCCTGTCGTTCTAGGTTGAACAAGTTTCACTCCTTTATTAAGTAGTCAATAGTTTGTGTCTATAAAGGGCATAGCTCAAGAACTACTTATACTAAAGTACTATATGTTCAAGATATTTTTATGGTGTTGAGAATTTTGAGAAGACGTTGAGAAAACCTCTTCATTCTGAATGACTTTTGCACAACTGATAAACCGTAAGGGATAAACAAAATGTAGATTTCTCCAAAAAGGAAACAGTTAATGTCAAATACATTTTTGCTTAAGATATTTTATGTTGTTCGTTTGAATTTGCAAATACCTACTTATACTTTAGAAAAACATTGTCCGCTTTTATATTCTGGACTTGTGAAGTGCGTCACATAGCAGACAGGTCTTAAGAGATTCTATTATCACTTAAACCTGTTTTGTTGCCATTGTACCTATTAGGAAATACATCGAACACGTTTTCAGCTGTTTCACAAATTCATAGGCTCGTTGTAATTGAGATAAATTAGTAAGCTGACCGACAAACAAATCGGAAACTCATCGAGTTGACATGGAATACCTAAGTCAACGTTATAAGTGTGGTTCGCGAGGGTTTACATCTTCAGACCTCACATCAAACCTACGGATGGACTAAACCGTGTTTAGTTCGTACGCAGATGGCATGCTTAACAAAGTTGGCGATGATGATAGTAATTTTCATAGATGAATCTACTTCCCATGTCAATGGTTGTGTCAACTTGGGGGATATGAACCACACAATTAAGTTTATAGTATGACAGGGGTTCTTCAAAAGTAAACGGGAGGTGCGGTTTAATGCACGATGAAGTCATTGGCTCTTTGCTTCTTATTGAGCAGAAAGTAACAGGGCATGTTTACTTAGACATGCTAGAGCAGTATGTTCTCCCGTAAATACATCAAATTGAAAAAGAAGATAAAGAAACATTTCAACAACGTGGCGCGCCTCCACACTTCTCCTTACCAGTTTAAAATTTCCTGATCGGTGGTTTGGCAGAAGCCTCAACTTGACATCCCCAGACTTTTTATAGGGATACGTCCGAAATATTATGTCAGTAATCCCATCAGAGATCTTGAAAATTTAAGGCTCAGGATCGGCTGCTTTACTTCCCTTCCGTAAAAGCCATGCTGGTTTTGAACCCGTGACCAAATCACATCGGTTACAAAGGAGAAATTAATGTCGTGCTGGCAAGCTTCCATGGTAATTTCAATGGTTAAGAACAACCGGACGGAGGCCGGGAGATCCGTGGTTCCAATCCCGGTTCTACACACAGCTAGTGTACAAGAACAATTTGAAGAGACCGTGCATAACGGTCGCCTCTCCCCTGAGCATTTCAGAGTGTTTAAGAAAGCGCAGGGAAGAGCTATAAATCACAACAGAAAACTGGAGACTTCCACAAGGAACCGAATATCGAAAATTATGTTAAATAGCCTTGTGCAATATAAAATACAAATTTACCCCTTAACTCGGTGCCAGTAATGGACAATGCTTCTTACCTAATACCTAAAACTTTTATTTAACAAGATATGGAGAAACTTTCTTTTGTGCGACACGAGAATATTTCTGTGGTTTTCTTTGACTGAAGATGGTGACAAGAGTTTGTAAAATGGATATCAATTAGAAAGAAGAATACCAATTAGAAAGAAGAATTAACACCATTTTCTTAAGTTAAGTGAAGCTTTTGTTACAAATTGTTATATTTGTACAATATTCATCGCTTCACTGTAGCTAGCTTCATTTTCTACATATTCATTAGTTTTTAATTTGAAGCATCCATTTTCGTTGTTTTTTTACTTACGCCACTATGGATAATTTTGCTTATAATAGCATTTATGCGTTTAATTTAAATTTTATGGATACTAAATCTGAAATTAAGCTATATTTAAAACTTCAGAAGAAGAAAGATCTATTCTTGCAGACATTCCTTATCTAAATTTTTGTTTAACACCTAAAGTAGTTCCTATATTTGTTAGAAAACCTATTAAATTTGATAATAATAGTATTCATCTGTAAGCAGCGGAGAAAAAAGTAATTCAAGTTCATAGGAGTTTACTTTTAAAAAATTTAAATAATATTAAACTTAAACTATATGATTTTTATCTAAAATTAACAAGGATGTTAGGTAATATAATTTGGCTTCATTTAGAATTCAAGTTATATCATATTTTTAATTTAAATATGAAAAGCAATACTACTACATTAAAAAAGAAATGATATAATTTGCATTAGAAACAATATAAATTAAACCCAGTTATTAAAAGTGCAAAAGATAACTTTGTTTATGTATCAAATTCTAACCTTAATGTAAAAGAGTTAAAGTTTTTAAATGAAGATTTAAAAACGTATGTATAGTTTTCAAACAATATAAATGATTATAGTGCGGATATAGAAATTGCTAGTCAAGATTTAAGTGAAAATAATAAATCATTGATTAAATTAAAATGTAGCAAAGTATTACAAAATTTAGATTAATACCATTCTAAGAGAAATAATAATAAACTGATTATTAAATCATTAAATGAAACAGATTTAATTTTTACTAAAGCAGATAAGAGTAATAGGACTGTAATTTTAGATAAATCTGATTACAAAAATAGAGCAGAACTGCTACTTCAAGGCGAAGATTTCGAAACAATTAATAAAGATCCGTGACAATCCTGTTTTTCAAGTGGTAATAAAATACATAATGAAGTGAAACTTATATCAAATAAAGGAACATTTTTTGTATCGTTTAGTAATCCTCATTTACCTAGAATTTATGTCCTTCATAAAATTCATAAACCTGGAAATAAAATGAGACCTATCATAAATTGTATAAATATCACCAACTTACAATTTAGCTAAATGGTTACATAATAAATTTAGTAATTTTGATTTATTTGAGAGTTTAAGTATTCAAAATTCTTTTGAACTAGTTAAAAAAATTGACAGTGTTGTATTATCAAAGACTGATCAATTGGTTTCTTTTGATGTAACTGCCTTGTTTCCTATTATTCCTAGAGAAAAACTTTCAATTTATTTTAAAATGTGGTTGAATTCAATAAATTTACATGAGGACTTAACAGCTGATTTTTTAAACTTACTACTTTATGATTGGATAAAAATTATTTCACTTTTAATGGTCAATTCTTTCAACAAACTTCTGGCTTAGCAATGGGTAATCCTCTTTCACCTTTTTTGCTGTTTTTATGAGTTTTTTTCGAAATGCAAGTCACTAAAACATTTCCTTTGATTTTTAAAGACTGGTACAGAAATGTTGATGATATGTCTGCTAATGTTGCTGATAAAAATAAATGATGCTTTAAAATTACTAAATTTACAAGATAAAGCTATAAATTCCCATTATAAACTGAAATTGATTTTTTCATCCTATTTTGGATTTGAAGATAATAAGAAATAATAATAAATTGTATTTTGTTACTTATAGGAAATCTACTCATTACATTAAAAAAAAATAAACGTTTTAACCCTTTTCCACTTATATTTCTGTTTTAATAGTTTGATATATAAATTAATAAATATACCCCTGAATAAAGACGTTTTAATAAAGCATTTAAACATATTATTAATACGGCTTTAATTAATGGTTTTAATAAAGACTTTATACAAACGAAGATTGAAAAATTTAAATATCAAAAAACTGTTACTTATATTTCTACCCTTAAAAAATAAAAGACGATTATAATTTTAAAAAATTTACTTACCATTCTTAGTTTAATGAACAATTTCTAAATGTATTTAAAGAGTTTGATATAACTTTGGTTCTTTAAAACAAATATAGTATTAACAACGTACTGCATTCCTATAACGAATATGTAATTCCTAATAATAAAAAATCTGGTATTTATCAATTTGATTGTTAAATTGTAATCGAGTTTATATTGGTAAGGCGAAACGTAATTTGCAAGCAAGAACGAACGAACACTTTTATAACATTAAGTATAAACAAACAGATAAATCGGCCATAGCAGACCATTTTTAGTCATTTAACTATAATATAAACATTCCGGCTGGGGGATGCCGAGATGCTGACTACATCTCCCAGTATCGGTTGGATGATCGTCCACCTCTGCCGTGGTAAGTGGGCGTGAGGCCGGCAGTCGGGTTGGTAGGCCTTGGCTCTCTAAGGTCTGTCGCGCCAGTGGTTAAATTAACTTAACTAACCATAATATAAATCCCGAAGTTAAATTATTAAAACAATTAAATGTCCCGATAATTTTTAATGGTTTGGGAAAAGATATTTATTTTAAAAAATAAACATCGCATAATGATTACATAGAAAATGAAGCTAGCTACAGTGAAGCAATTAATATTGCACAAGTAAAAATTTTTGCCACTTAGGCTTCACTTATCTTAACAAATTGGTGTTGATACTTCTTTTCAAATGGAAATCGATTAATTTGCGAAATCGATTTCCATTTGAAAAGAAGTATCAACACCAATTAGTGAAGATAAGTGAAGCCAAAGTGACAATTTTTTGGTCCAATTGCGTAATGAATTTTTAAATACAAGCAGTTGATTCTATTCTTAAGTTTGTTTCGTTTTCAGATTTTGGTAATAACGAGAAAGCATAAGAACATTGTAATACTGAAAGGAAACAGAACATAGTAACTTCCTTAATAACGAATTTGTTTTCTCCTGTGGTTTCCTTGACTGAAGATGCAGACAAGAGTTCGTGTAATCGATATCAATTAGAAAGAAGAATATCAATTACAAAGAATAATTAACACTATTTTCTTAAGTTCAGTGAAGCTTTGGTTACAAATTGTTATATTTGTATAATAAATTCCAATGCAGTCGGCAGATGTAAAACTAAACAAAGCATCAGGCTTCATTAATAAATTAAGCATTTAATCCCCAAACTGAAAATTTAGCAATAAAAGTGTTATTTCGTATTGTCACCTTCTCCTCTAAGTATCAAAAAAAAGATAAATAATATTTCCACTCTTAGAGAAGTAAAAGGTGATTATAGTTTTAAAATATTTACTTATCATCGATGGCAAATGAAAATATAATTTCACATTAATATGAAAAATAAAAAGGGAAAACAGCAAATCTTTGATGCTAATACCATGCATGTGACCTCAAATATTTAAGAAATTTAAATACTGTGTTACTTGAGCTCTTTTGATAACTATGTGCGTTGATCTCTAATAAGACGAAAGTTAGAAACTGTCCCGTGAGAACCAAATGAAGGGGCCAGTAACACATACAGATTGTTACTTGTGTATTTCGATAAAAAGCGAAGTGGCTTCTTAAAGTTTTTGCTCCATTGGCAATGGAAAATATTTATTTTTAATTATTGTGAAAAGTTTTGTCTATTTGACAACAGTTTGTAGGCATACAGCATTGTTGTGAGGATTGATTTTTAATTTAGTTCGGGTAATTGTGCAAGTAACATTGTCGGGAATTAACCTAAATACTCTCACAACCTTTCCAAGAACTGTTATTGTGCTTGTGGTCTGCTGAAGGTTTGTAGAGCGATATGTAGCATACCATTGACTATCCTCTGGTGTTTATTTTAATTTACATATAAAATGTGCATACACTTGGTGCATAATGAAATGTGAGTTTCTAAAACTTTCATCATCATCTTCTTCTTATTTGACGTCCCTAATTGTACCACAATTGTGATGCTAGTGGATACTTGTTTCCTTGAGGAACCGAAGCTTCGGATCCGATAGAGAACCAGACTAGGTGATCCGCCCAATGTCTGGTGTAAAGTTGAAGGCGGGATGAATAATAGGAAAGACGATGGAGCAATTGGTGGAATGCTGATGGGGCAAACTAAAGGTCCCGGAAAAGATCTGTTTCAGAGCAATGTTGTATACCACAAATCTCACTTTGCTGTCACCTGGGATCGAACCTGGGCCTCCTTGGTGAGCGTCAAGCGGTCTAACCACTAAGCCATAAATTTCCAAGAGTTAGTAACATGTAGTACAGTACTTCCGATCACTTATGTACATAGCAATCATGTGCTTCTTGTAATTGACAAGAGCTTTTCAGCACAGTATTTTAATTGCTTCATTGTCTCTTCTTGTTTTTCTCATGACTGAACCGAGAGTGTGGTTATGAGAATTACTGTAACCTTCAAAAGTAATGATGTTTGTCCTGTGATGCTTCCAGACCAGCAACCAGTTAGAGACCTGCGGGGTCATCATATTGCATTTCCCATAAGTGGGGTGTGAGGGTACCAAGTGACTGCACCTCTAATAAATATCATTTGTGCTAAAGCAGTAAATTCCAATTTTGTAAAAAGTGGTCCCTGGGGAAGTTAGGGAGTAATATTATTACGAAAATAACCATAAAACCCTCATATTTTTAGTCCAAAATTGTTTCATAACAAAATAACTAAAATGTCAATATACGACAACACATCGTGCTGTAAGAACTGCAATGAATATCAGCATTTGTTGGTATTATGGGTGTACATATATTTTAATTACTCATAACTGAAATGGAAACTTTTGACATGATATGCAAAAAGGTATTACGCTGAACAAGCTCGTTAAATTCAAGAGATAGAGAGGGATAGAGAGAGAGAAAGAGAGAGAGAGAGCAAACAGTACCCTTCATCTTAGGCTTTGGGATGTTGTATTTGGAGAATATAAGCCATAACATGATTGTTTCTATTTATGAAAGCCTCGTAATTTCTATTTGCCCTAGAGGGTTCACATCACTATCATTACTATTTATTTATTTTACGTTCTTTATTGATTCAAGTGACACTTTCAGTAATTCCCTTGTTTTTGAAATTGTATCTCTTCCCCTGCCCGGTATATTATGACATTCAAAATATTGATTGCGTTTACAATCTTATAGTTTCCCTGCTATTAATGGGAAATGACCTCTACCGTTACTTATATTGTACACATAAAAATTATTCACTGTATGTTTAATATTACTAGACCAAAAAGCAATGTCTATCACACTTTGACCATTTTAATTTATGAAAGAATATTCTCCATGTTTGTCTTTACCATTGTGATTTAATATTGTAACATCAAATTATAGAAATCAGCTTTACCCACATCATGAGTATGCAATTTCTGAACACCAGTTATTAAATGTGGTTTCAGTCTTTCATATTTAACTGTTTTCACTAATCCCACTGCCAATTTAATTTTATTGTCTTGTTAAAAATAGACCTGATTTCACTTAATATTGTAACTTTGTGGGTTAGTGAAACTAAAAGTCCAATTGCACAGACTCAAAGTGTTCTTTATTTCCACCGAATTACGGTTGGAACACTTGCCGATTACACAGAATTACGTAGCGCACACAATTACAATTCACCAGTATGTCCGTCACAGTTCCACTCTGCACTCGCAGTTACGTACACTCCGATGCACAAACACAGTCTTCCAAGCCGTTCACTCACCGGGCGCTCCTCACGGCTGCTCGCCAAGAACTGAACTGACTCGCCAAATGCAGCCCCTTTTTATAGGAATATTGCTGTTTCTGGAAGTCTCGCGTTTCAGTGAATCACCCCGAAAATTCTAGACTGCAGGGGTAGGGGAAAGAGATGGCCAGTGATGTTTTTCCAACCATAACTTGGTTAGCACTATAAGACAAATGGGTAGGCGTGGTCCAATGCCTACCGGCCCTCACCCAGCCGCCAGTTGCTCGCGCCTTCCGATAATTGCGTGACAATATATTCATAAGATTACAAACCACTGCTCTGTGATTTACATCAAGGACAAGGAATTTGGCTAATTTTTTGCAATATTGTTGTCACATAAGAGCCATACATTAAGATTTTGTGCAATAAAGCACAAATCCTTTTGGCATTTTCACAGCATTAATGCATTATAAAGCTGAAACACATGATCAACCAGTGTACAAATGGTGTGACAAATGATCAGCCAGAACAGAGGGAAGGAAACAGAATTAGTTAAAAACATTAAAGTACAGGGCAGCAATACTGTGTAATAAGAAAATACACTGATATCAAGAATTTATGGGTTAATCACAGTCAACTTGGTGATATCCAGATTATAATATTAAGACCTCTATAGAAGGAGACATTTTTTGCATGAATTGTGGCACTATATGTAATATATTTCCATGTGAATTTGACGTTCCATGCCCTCTACTGGTAATGAACAAAGCTCTGTTCATTACCATCTGGTAACTATTCCAAAGAACGTTGTTTGTGATCTGAATTAATCACCATGTAATTCTCATAGGTATATGTGAATATTGAATTAAATACGTCTTACTGCATAGCAAACAATAATGAATGAATACTAAAGAATCATTTCAGCAATTAGGCAAAAAGAAATCCCAGTTAATAAGTAAACTGTTGTCTCTAACAGAAAACTGTGAGATAACAACAAATAATTATAACAAAACAGAGCATCCATTCTGTAATATAGAATCAGAACTTAAAATAGTGTAATGCCATAGCAGCGATTTGAACCACAGACCTTCTACTGTACAATAAATTTTGTACCATTGACCTACCATGTTAAGATACCAGTACAACATTAAACATTTAAGTTCTGGTTCTAGTTTTCATAGACTCTCTCTCCCAGAAAATTTGCTTAGCATTCATTCATCTTATAAAAATGGAAGCTCACAATATGTTGTTAATTTAACAAGAATTTATTGTGATTTATATTCTTCCTTCTGCTGTTAGAATTTTGCCTCTTTTTAAACATATTTTAATGTTAATTTTAATTGCCATTCATTAGAAGGAGCACATGAGAATATAAAACATATTACCTATCTTTGGGGTAGAAGTATGAAAGTGTACTATGAGGTTCAGATGAGAGAACTTTTGTGATGTGATAAATGTCTGGTTTCAAATTTCTTGACAATCACAGAAGAACTGGCATAGAATATTTTTACAACACCTATTCAAAGCTAATATAATGTATAAGAACAAAATACTTTAGGATTACTTACAAAGTCTTTTATTTTTTCACAAAATTCATACATATGTATTTACTTCACTTGTAACTTGTAACCAATTTGGACATCTTTAAATCCTAAGTTGGAGCTCTTGATGACTTTCCATGTTTTCAGACCCTCGCCACTGAAATATTATAAAATTTATTGAAAGTAGCACTAAACCAACAAAATAAAAAACTGATAATTAAATTAACATCAAAATGTCATAAAAGTGATTTAAGCTTTAAATTTTATGTCACACACATTTTCCTTTTCACATAGTCTGTACTTACAAAAGTTAAATTTTGTGTGTTTGGATGGACTGCAACATTCACATCATGGGACCACTAAAGGATGGAACTCTAACAAGCCGGCATTTACAATGATCACAGCAACCACGTTCCTTACAACAACCAAGTTGTTTGCAGTTTGCACACTGCACTCGCTTAATAAGATCTGAAAAGAAGATGCAGAAAACAGTTTAACATTGCACAGAAGTGATTAAAAGCTTTGCCACTTGGATTCAAGTGTATTTATGGTTAGGCTGTCAAATAATGGTAAACTCTGATGTCTTACAATTTGTATGACTTTCCCAAACCACCATAATTTATTTTTAAGTATATTCTAGGCTGTCTTATTTATCTGTTACATGATAATTGAAATAAATCTTTGGAGAAATATTTTCATTACCATTTTGTTTCAGGTACAAGATGAAAATACTGAAGTATTTAAAAGTAAGGTGCTCTAAGCTGACGTCAATGTTCATTATACTCTCTCCATGACATTTTAAGAAAAAACTGAATTGTTAGAGAACTTAAAGAAACAATAACCGACACCTCTGCAATGCTTTATTCCACCACAAGCTTAGTGGAAATACAATATATGCCTTAAAGTGTTCCACATATTTTTAATATGTTTTTGTTCATCTGTTACAGTTTTCCAGTTATACAAAAATTATTCAGAATGAAGCGAACCTTCAGACTACTCCCAAGAAGTTTAAGTCATACATTTCATTTTGCATAAGTATATCTTAAGACTATGGCAATTTAATCAATATATTTTCAAAAACTTTTGAAAAATAATAAATAATTTTGTATGTCAAGCATACTTTTCGTTTGGGGTGTAGGTAGCCTCTTGGAAATCACTGTCACATATTTGGAAAGTTAAGTTTTTCATATATCTGTATAGAAGCTGATTAATATAAAGTTTGCGTATTTCAGCCCAACTCAGTGTGTACTGGTCTCTTAACTTGACATGCCCTCTAAGACATTATTTCACATGATGCGCAAATTAAAATGTTTGCAACCTCTGTAATGATCAGTAAAACCAGAACAATATATATCATCAACTGTGAACAGACTGCCAGTGATACACTAAGGCATCTTGCAGTAGGCTTCTTTTCTAATAGCATGGGAAATTGCCTCATTAACAAACAACAAGCCCGCCCCTGCAGTTTAGCTGGTAGTATGCCTGAAGATGTTACTGAGTCCGACTCTCCATCAGGGCGAGTTATCTGTATAAGGTTTTATCGAGGAATTTAATTGTTCCTTCACACTAGCCCTGTGTAGGACGCATTATGAAAGGGTGGGGCAGGATTGAAAAATTCAATGTCCTAGGCGGGATCTAAACCATGGATCTTCTGGTCTCTGTCCAGCAGCTCTAAACCATTTAGATACTATGGCCAACATGCCAACATGCCAACATGACATTAAATTCTACAACTGACTCGTGTTTTTCCTGGTAAACCACTAGGAGTTCTCATAAACTCATGAGACAACTACCTTAATGGTGACTTACAACACAAGTCAGTTGAAGAATTTAATGCCATGTTGGCACGTCGCCCATAGTAGCTCAATGGTTTAGAGCGGCTAAATGGAGACCAGAATATCTGCGGTTCAAATCCCGGCTATGGTATTGAATTTTTCACTCTGGCTCTACCCTCTCGTGGTTTAATCGAGGGTTTTCACTTACTTTGAAACATAAATGTCATTGGGTAAGTCTAAGCTCTATGGACACTGAGTGCACTTTGACATTATATTACCTATTTCATTCATTGCCCAATATGACAATGCGGTGGAATGAATTAGCAAATACAATAGCCAATGTCATTGCAATTATTAAATTGAAATGGGACACATACGAAGGTAGTGTGGTGATGGTGAGGGTTGTAGTGGGGGTGGGGGTGGCGGTGGGGGTGGCGGTGGGGGTGGGAGTGGGGTTGGGGGTGGTGGTGGTGGCGGTGGGGGTGGGGGTGGCGGTCGGGGTGGGGGTGGCGGTCGGGGTGGGGGTGGCGGTCGGGGTGGGGGTGGTGGTGGGGGTGGCGGTGGGGGTGGCGGTAGGGGTGGGAGTGGGGTTGGGGGTGGTGGTGATGGTGGTGGCGGTGGCGGTGGGGGTGGGGGTGGGGTGGGGTGGGGGTGGTGGCGATGGCGGTGGCGGTGGCGGTGGCGGTGGGGATGGGGTGGCGGTGGCGGTGGGGGTGGGGTGGGGGTGGGGTGGGGGTGAGGGTGGTGGCGATGGCGGTGGCGGTTGCGGTGGGGGTGGGGGTGGGGTGGCGGTGGCGGTGGGGGTGGGGGTGGAGTGGGGTTGGGGGTGGTGGTGGTGGCGGTGGCGGTGGCGGTGGGGGTGGGGGTGGGGTGGCGGTGGGGGTGGCGGTGGGGGTGGCGGTAGGGGTGGGGGTGGTGGCGATGGCGGTGGCGGTGGCGTTGGCGCTGGCGGTGGCAATGGCGGTGGCGGTGGCGGTGGTGGTGGTGTTGGTGGTGGTGGCGGTGGTGGTGGTGGTGGTGGTGGCGGTGGCGCTGGCGGTGGCGGTGGCGGTGGCAATGGTGGTGGCGGTGGCGGTGGCGGTGGCGGTGGCGGTGGTGGTGGTGGTGGTGGTGGTGGTGGCGGTGGCGGTGGCGGTGGTGGTGGCGGTGGTGGTGGTGTTGGTGGTGGTGGCGGTGGTGGTGGTGGCGGTGGTGGTGGTGGTGGTGGTGGCGGTGGCGGTGGCGGTGGTGGTGGTGTTGGTGGTGGTGGCGGTAGTGGTGGTGTTGGTGTCGGTGGCGGTGGTGGTGGTGTTGGTGTTGGTGGCGGTGGCGGTGGTGGTGGTGTTGGTGGTGGCAATGGCGGTGCGGTGGCGGTGGCGGTGGCGGTGGTGGTGGTGGCGGTGGCGGTGGCGGTGGCGGTGGCGGTGGCGGTGGCGGTGGCGGTGGCGGTGGTGGTGTTGGTGGTGGTGGCGGTGGTGGTGGTGGTGGTGTTGGTGGTGGTGGCGGTGGCGGTGGAGGTGGTGGTGGTGGCGGTGGTGGTGGTGGCGGTGGCGGTGGGGGTGGTGGCGATGGCGGTGGCGGTGGCGTTGGCGCTGGCGGTGGCAATGGCGGTGGCGGTGGCGGTGGCGGTGGCGGTGGCGGTGGCGGTGGCGGTGGTGGTGGTGTTGTTGGTGGTGGCGGTGGTGGTGGTGGTGGTGGTGGTGGTGGTGGTGGTGGTGGTGGCGGTGGCGGTGGCGGTGGTGGTGGTGGTGGTGGTGGTGGTGGTGGTGGTGGTGGTGGTGGTGGTGGTGGTGGTGGTGGTGGTGGTGGTGGTGGTGGTGGTGGTGTCTTACTCAGCTGGATATAGTAATGCAAATCTCTGGTGGTCTTAACGGTCAGTGCATCAGAATTCAACCCCAACATGGCTGGGTCATTTCCTTCCGCACATACCTTATTTAATATTATTGGGTACACCGGTGTTAAGATAGATAAATTTACCTTTCCAATTTCAGGTATGTATTTTTATTATAAATTAACTTGGGTTTCCTTAGATATTGACTTATCCTTAACTTGAATATACATATATGAGTGCCCGAACGTCACACACACAGCCTCCATTTTTTTTTTTTTTTTTTTTTTCGTTTCTTGTAATTCATGTCTTCCAACGTTAAGTCATATCAGACGGTAAATGAAATGGTAAATGGACGGTAAATGCGTGGTGGTCGAATGAGTCCGGGGTCCGTGGAACTTGGAGTTAGCAGACAATTGTCTTTCATCATAAGGAAAACCCCGGAGAAAGCTTAATCAGGTAACTCACCCTGACTGAGATTCGAACTCTCGGGACGTCTTGAACGTAAGGCAGACATGTGAGTTACCTTCAACGCTACCGGGGCTGTTCATGAACTACCGTAGTATGTAAAAAAGGAAACAAGCTTACTTGTTCAGAAGTATTTAAGCATGGCTTACAAAAATGTTATGTACTTTCTGCTATAGTGGATTGTTTAACTTGCCTGATACCTATCATATGAATTATATACAAGTTTGTAACAAAACCTACTGATATTCCGCATTTACTTTTAACACATTGCTCAACGTACCTTTTTGGTCTTCTCTTTCTTCGTCTTCATCCTTTTTCTTTGTCGTCCACGATGTAATTTTGTCTCTAATACGTTTCATCGTAAAGATATTCGTTTAGTATATATAATGAGCAATTTACTCCTTTTCTTTTAATTCGTTTGTACGCTGTTTAAAGTAATTTAATCGTATAAATAAGTGGTCTGAAATAAGATTTGCACAAATTATTAAGTTTTTGCTGTCTCTATTGACGGCGTAACTATGCGAGCATTACCTACTATATGTACTATGACCCCAGAGCGGAAGTAATCTTTCCCGCATTTACGCGGAATTAGTAGTTCAGTTTTTTGTATCTATTTCTCTGCCTTGGTTTTAGAGGTGCGAGTCGAGATTACGTAAAATGTGGTTAAATATTCGCGCTCTTAGTTCATTTTATCGCAAAATGATATAGTGCTGTAGGTATTTACTCTACCCTGGTAAGCAGGTATTAATAAATGCGATATATTCTCCTCAAAACTAAACGCCTCCAAACTATTGTACTTTTATAAGCCTTTGAGCCCATTTTCCTCATTGAAAATGTTGAATAACTTTTGATAATGTTCTTAAAGTGTGCAGGTAAGAAATAAGTGTGTATATTTATTTTTTATAGAACGGAATGTTCAATAAATAAAGGAAATAAAGGAATTCCTGAAAGCTAGGTACCTAAGTCCGGCATTCGAACTCGGGTCTGACACTCGAGATATGATGACTGAATAATAACGGTAGATTTTTAATCCCATTAGGAGTCATAAATGACAGGGAAATGTTTTAATTGCTGATGCTTGTGTGATGAGTTTTGATATTTGTTGCCCTTTTTTTGTCAATGACTTTCCATTTGAGAATGGCACAAATATTGGAAAATTTAAACAAATAACAAGGAATATCTCAGAAACTGCTAAATCTACAAAAATACAAAGTTGCATGCTTTAACGAGATTTTTTTTTGTAATTTGAATATTCATTTCTTTTAAAATCTTTTAATAAAATCCACTTTTTTCTCCTTATTTCTTCTATAATCAGCTGATATTTGATTATATAGGTAATGTTTAACCTGAACAAATGGAATTAAACAGTATATGCGTTATTAGTATAACAGACAATTCCGCAAAAGGGATTAAATAAAATATGAGGGGGTGCCAATGAATATTGTGACTTTGTGGGTTCGTGAAATGAAAAGTCCAATTTCACCACTCAAAAATGTTCTTTATTTCCACCGACTTACAGTTAAACACTTGCCAATTACACAAAATTACGTAATGCACACAATTACGATTCACCAGTTCGTTCGTTATCGTTCCGATGCACGTACACGGCGCTACTTCACTAGCACGTCAAACACTAACTAGCTCACTGTCTCTCTGAAACCCTTTTTATAGGAATGTCAGTGTTTTTCTAGAAGTCTCTAATCACCGAACGTTCCAGACCACCGGAGAAGGGGAGAGAAACATCGAGGGACCGGTGACACTACCGCAAATCACCCCTCAGTTAGTGACAGGAGACAAATGAGTGGGCGTGGCGTGGCCTCCGGCCCCTTCTCAGCTGTTGTTTGTGGTGCTTCCCGATAAATGGGTGACACTGCTCCCTCCTCAAAGCTGGTCGTCCCGAACAGCACCATCATAGCGGGCTAGACGATCCAGGTGTACCACCAACATCTTCCCTCGGGGAACCTTCTGGATGCGGTAGACCACGTCGTTAATCCTCTTCACCACCCGGTACGGTCCTTGCCATGGCTGCTGGAGCTTCGGGCACCGTCCCTTGGTTCGGGTAGGACGGTACAACCAGACTAGGTCACCTTGCTGGAACCCTTGGCTGTTGGCTTGCCTGTCATACCTGGTCTTCATGCGGTCGCTCGCCTTCTGGATGTTCTGGCGAGCCATCTCGTGCATGTCGTGGAGATGGTCCACCAAGTTCTCCACATACTCGCTCGCTGGCTGTTTCACTTCCGGAGGGCTTCCAAAAGCCAGGTCACAAGGGAGGCGTAACTCTCGGCCGAACATTAAGCTGGCTGGCGTCATCCCAGTTGTGTCGTGTGTAGATGAGCGGTAGGCCAGCAAGAACAGTGGCACCTTGACGTCCCAGTCTCGCTGATGGCTGGCCACGACCTTCCTCAGGTGTTCCTCTAAGGTCTTGATGTACTTTTCGACCATGCCATCCGACTGGGGATGTAGAGGTGTCGTGCGGGTCTTGTTCACCCCAAGCCTTTGTAGTGCCTCCTTCATTAGGTTGGACTCAAAGTTGGTACCCTGGTCACTGTGTAGCTCTAACGGCATCCCAAATCGGCAGAACACTTGCTCCACGAGGCAGTCTGTGATTGTCTTTGCCTCTTGGTTTGGGATGGCATACACCTCCGGCCACTTGGTGAAGTAGTCCACGACCACCATTAGGTACTTGTTGCCTCGGTCGGAAACTGGGAACGGACCAGCAATGTCAACGGCGATCCGTTCGAATGGGGCTCCGACGTTGTACTGCTGGACGCGACCCCGGCTCCTAGTCTGGGGGCCACGACTCGCCGCGCACACGTGACACTGACGGCACCATCTCTCAGCATCTGCTCGGAGTCTCAGCCAGTAGTATCGCTGCCGAAGTTTGTCGATCGTTCGGTTCGCTCCCAGGTGTCCTCCCGAAGTACCAGCGTGCACTTCCTCCAAGACTTCCGGGACCTTACTCCGGGGAAGTACTAACTGTTCTCTCTGCGTCTTCCCATCGGGTGACTCCCATACCCGGAACAGCACGCCCTCTTTGGTCTTCAACGAGTCCCATTGGGCCCAATACGACTTGTAGGTGGCGCTCCTCGGTGCGATGTCCTCCCAGGTTGGTCTCGTCCCTGCCTCCACTTCCCTCAAGAGTGGCCCCAAGTCTGCGTCCGCCAGCTGCTCCCTCCTCAGGCCTGCGCTATCCCAGCCATCCGCAGGCACTGCCGTGACTACTCGGACTGCTGCGGCACGCTCCTTCTCCTCCACTCTTGTACACTGGCCGCACTCTTCCGGACAGGGTCTTCGGGACATGGCGTCAGCGTTACCGTGGCTCTTCCCTCTACGATGTTCCGAGGTGAAGTCGTACTCCTGTAGCCTCTGGACCCAACGTGCTGTCTGGCCTTCCAGGTTCTTAAAGCTCAATAGCCAAGTTAGGGCGGAATGGTCAGTCCTCAGGTGGAATGGCTGACCGTACAGGTACTTGTGGAAGTGCTCCAATGTCTTTACTACCGCCAGTAACTCCCGTCGGGTGACGCAGTAGTTCTTCTCTGCCTTGGATAGCGTCTTGCTGAAGTAGGCTATCACCCGCTCATGGCCGTCCTGGATCTGCGATAGGACACCTCCAATGCAATGGTCGCTGGCGTCGGTGTCCACAATGAAGGCGCCAGCCGGTTGTGGGAAACCCAAAATTGGAGCACTGCACAGGGTCTCCTTTAGGTGCTGGAAAGCGTTTTCGGCGTCCTCTGTCCACACATAAGGCCGGTGTTCCTCCGTCAGGCGGGTGAGGGGTTTTGCGATGTTGGAGAACCCCTTTATGAAGCGGCGGTAATAACTGCACAGCCCCAGGAAACTGCGCAACTCTTTCCTATCCTTTGGGCGAGGCCAATCTCTCACAGCCTGTGTCTTCTCCGGGTCTGTGGCCACTCCGGTTGCTGAGACTATGTGGCCCAAGTAGTGAACTTCCTTGCGGAAGAGCTGGCACTTTTTTGCGTTCAGCTTCAAGTTGGTCGCTTGCAGTCTCTGTAGCACCTTACTCAGATTCTCGAGGTGATCTTCAAAAGTTTTACCGACGATGATGATGTCATCCAGGTATAGCAGGCAGGCATCGTAAGTCAGCCCTCTCATCACTGACTCCATGAGGCGCTGGAAGGTAGCTGGTGCGTTGCAGAGGCCAAAGGGCATAACCGTTAACTGCCAGAGCCCTTGGCCCGTCGAGAATGCGGTCTTCTCCTTGTCTCTCGGGTCTAGAGCTACCTGCCAGTAGCCCGACTTCAGGTCCAGGGTCGAGAACCACTATGCACCAGCTAGCGTGTCCAGGGTGTCGTCAATCCGGGGTAAGGGAAAACAGTCCTTCCGGGTGACAGCGTTCAGCTTTCTGTAGTCTACGCAGAAGCGCAACTCGCCGTTCTTCTTCGTCACCAAGACTACAGGGGAACACCAAGGGCTGTCAGACTCTTCAATCACTCCCCTGGATCTCATGTCCTCCAGCATGTCTCGTACCGCCCCTTGCTTCGCCAGCGGAACGCGCCTATGTGGTTGCCGAATAGGCCGGGCGTCTCCGGTGTCGATGCGGTGAAGCACTTTGTCCGTGCGGCCGTAGTCACTATCGCCTTGGCTGAAGACGCGCTCGTATCGCCCCAGTAATTGTCGAACCTGCTCGAGCTGTTCCGCGGTCAGGTGGTCGGCCGCCCTCTCCAGTAAGCCTTCTAGCCGGGGCCCCAGGTGTTGCTACGGCGCCGGCTCCTGTGTCTTGTCGATTGCTGTTACGCTCACTACGGGCTCGCACGTTCCCAACTCCGTCCCGGCCTGGACGTCGTGATCGGTGTCCGTTGGATTTAGCAGTCTCACTGGCACCTCCTCTCGGCACGGCAGCAATGCCCTGGCTACACACAGTCCCTGTACAGGCGTCTTCTGGTCCAGCATCATGTTCCTGGTGCTCTGGCCCTCCAGTCGCGCCGTCACCACCACCTCGCTCCTCGCGGGAACAACCACGTCTTCGTCCAAGACGACCCTGCACATTCCAAGGCGCTCTTCGGGTTGACGGAGTATAACCTCTTCTCCGTTAAGCCGCAGGACCTTCTTGCCGACGTCGACCGTCGCCTCATGGCTCCTGAGGGCATCCAGTCCCAGGATCACCTCCTCAGCCACCTTCGCGACGAACACCCACAGACGCACGGCACTCCGTCCCAAGTTCAGCTCCAGCAGGGCCTCCTTCTCCACAGGCAAGGTGTCGCCCGATGCCGTGACAAGCTGGTATGGCCGGCTTGGCTTTCTTGTCGGCAAACCCTTCGCCACGTCAGGTCTGATGATGGTCACGGCCGCCCCGGTGTCCACCAGCACGCGGCACGGCTTTCCTCTTATCCAACCGTCCGCGATGAGGCTGTCATCCATACGCCGGCTGACGGCGCGCAGTGTCACTCGAGGGGATGGTGGTTATGGCGCCGACGTGCCCCTCTCCACGACGGCCCTTACTCGTTTTTCCGGCTGCTCTTCCTGGTGTGGGCAGTCTCTCTGCAGGTGTCCGGGCTGTCCACACCCCCAACACAGGCCACTAGGTGTTCGCCGGCGTCCCTCAGCTGGTCTTCTGTCTCCAGCGTAGCGGACACTCCTCGTTCTCGACGTCGGGATGGATGTTATTTTGGCCGCCTCCATCCTTAATGCCGCTGTCAGCGCCTCGTGGATGGTTTTATATTCCCCGAGCATTAGGCGCTGACGAATCTCCGTGTCCCGTACTCCGTCGACAAATTTGTAGGCGGCTTCCCGGGATACGAACTCCAGTGGCAGGTCAACCAAGGCCTTGCTAGCCAGCTGCTCGATCGCAATGGCGAACTCCTGCAGCGTCTCCCCCGGCTGCTGTGACCTTGCCTTTAGCTGGCTGCGGTATGCTGCGGCTAAGCGGTGGTTCCCGAAGCGATCCTCCAGGGCTTCCCAGATGTCCTTGGGCGCCGCCGTCGTCTGCACCGCGTTTAGGACTTCCGCGGCTCTTCCCTGTAGGCTGGCTATAAACTGTGTGGCCTCCTCCTCCAGTGACCATCCGTTGTGCCTGGCCACTGTGTCGAACTGGCGGCGGAAGACCTCAAACGTTGACGCGCCGTCATACTTGGGAGGGTTGACGCGCGCAGATGTTGTGTCGCGTCCCGGCGCGTCGGCCTTCAAATCCTTCAGCTTCCTGCCGACGACGTCCTCCACCATGGCGTTCAGGGACTTCGCGCTGCTGTCGGCTTTCCCTTCCAGGTCGTTAACGCGGCTCGCCAGGTCCTCGACGCGCTCGTCCACTTGGCCCATCCGCTTGCCCAGCTCCGTCACGTCATCCCTCACGCCGGCCAACTGTTCTTGAAATTTGGCGGCGAGAGCCTCGTTCGCCACCTTCATTTCCGTGGTCAGTTCGGCCATCTTTGAGGTCATTGTCGTGGCCAAGTTGTTGTTAGCCGTTTCCCTCTTCGCTGTTAATTCGGCCTTCATTTCTTCCATCTTCCCGGTGATGTTGTCGTTGGCCGTCATCATTTGTTTCAACTCGGCGGTGATGTTGTCGTTGGCCGTCTTCATTTGTTTCAACTCGGCGGTGAGGTTGTTGTTTGCCGCTTTTGTTTTTGCAGCGAGGTTTTCATTTGCCGTCTTCATTTCCGAGGTCAGTTCGGCCTTCATTTCCATCATTTTCTCCAAAATCTTTTCCAATGCCGCGTCCATGGTTGTAATGTTCGGTGATGTTTTCCCGCTTCCTGACACCAGTGTGACTTTGTGGGTTCGTGAAATGAAAAGTCCAATTTCACCACTCAAAAATGTTCTTTATTTCCACCGACTTACAGTTAAACACTTGCCAATTACACAAAATTACGTAATGCACACAATTACGATTCACCAGTTCGTCCGTTATCGTTCCGATGCACGTACACGGCGCTACTTCACTAGCACGTCAAACACTAACTAACTCACTGTCTCTCTGAAACCCTTTTTATAGGAATGTCAGTGTTTTTTCTAGAAGTCTCTAATCACCGAACGTTCCAGACCACCGGAGAAGGGGAGAGAAACATCGAGGGACCGGTGACACTACCGCAAATCACCCCTCAGTTAGTGACAGGAGACAAATGAGTGGGCGTGGCGTGGCCTCCGGCCCCTTCTCAGCTGTTGTTTGTGGTGCTTCCCGATAACTGGGTGACAATATCTAACTGGAATTATCTATTTAGTGCAAACAACTGCTCACAGCTACTCAAGTGCCATTACAGGCCTTCAAAATAATCCACGATTCCACTGTTCATTCGAACGTTTAGAGACACTCCCTGATGCCTTTTTTAGACAGTCCGTTGGATACACTCGAAGATTTATTTTTTAGCTCTGAATCACTCTAAAAATAACGACTCCGAAGCTCTTTTCTCTCAGCAGGAAACAGGTGGAAGGAACACTAGCTCCGGTGAATAAGGTGGATGTGGCATCATCTTAAAGACTAATTCAGTAATCGTTTCTTGAGTCTTCATTGAGCCATGAGCCAGTGCATTAACCTCATGACCGGTTTATTGTCAGAACCTTTACATTTAGCGAAATTTCGATATGGAATTTTGGTGAAATATGTTTTATCTAATTACAATAGAATCTAAATGGTATAGGAAGTCAAAAATTGAAAAAAATATCTTTACATCGATTGTTTCCATTGTTATCATTTCTAATATTTAAAGTGAATGTTTATTAAGGACAACGAAACTAATGCTTGTCCTTCCTTATTTGTGATGCAGTCCTAATAGATTTAACGTCGATTCGGAGCTACTGCCCCCTAGGTGTCCGCGCACTATTGCCCCTGAAGGAGTTCTAAGCACTCCTAAGATTAAACGTTAAAACGTTCCTGGGAAGCTTGTCCGACCTTTGTACAGCATTGCCTCTTCACTGTGGAGCGTATTACAAATGTGTACAGGTTACATATTTCGAAACCAAAAATAACTGAATTGACCACCTACATAGGGTATTCTTCCCGGAATTCTCCTTTTCTTGAGGGAAAATCCTGTACTTATTTCTTTATATGTACATATCGTATAATTATTCCATAACAGAAAAGTGGGAGGGACACTTCTATGTTACGTTTCAGCACTACGGGTGTAGCTTTTTTCTTTGTTGTTGCAGTCCTTGTAAGATGCTAAAGTTAACTACGAAGTTCAACTGACCTTTATCAAATGGTGCCTTTGAGATAAGTTGGCTTTAGGACTCACTATTACAAGGGTTATTGGTGACTTTGGATGAGCTCAGAACCTCTTTATTTAGGGAAAACAAGATATGAAAATTTTAGCTGCAGTGTAACACTTTCTCTACTATCTATAAGAACTAAGTGTACTAGAGAAGAGCTATAGATTGTAATAAATCCCATCTTGTTATTAATTGTCGCAACTGCTGCTCTCCTTGAGTGTGTATGTAACACATCGGCAATAATTCCCCTGGAAATATATACCTCCGTGACCAGGCTGCGCTCATAATAAAAGCAAAATCTCTATACAGAGAGCTCTCCATATTTCTGTATTGACGTAGTTTCTACCTCTACAAATGTCCTGTTACCCTCTTTACTTGCAATAGCCAACCTGCAGCGCTCGGCAATATTGCCAACGTTCCACAACGGGCATCATGAGTGGCGGAACACTAGCGCAGAGTGAGACTTGGCGTAGCGAGATAGAGAACCGGTGGAATGAGATGGTGGGTGAAACTGGAGATCCCGGAGAAAACCCGCCCCAGCGCCGTGTTTTCCACCACAAATCTCACATTGCGATCGCCTGGGATCGAACCCGGTCTGCCTTGGTGAGAGTCGAGCGGTCTAACCACACGGCGAGGCCTCAATTCTTTTGGTGGCATTTCATGTAAAGTATGCATCAGAGAGAGGAATAATATTTCTTACGTATTTAAATTTATTTCTCGAAAGAAATGGCAAGCTTATATTTGTACGTTAAGAGTATTACGTAATAATTTGGTTAATTATACTATAGAATATAAAGCTATTTTATTAGGCAAAATATATTTTAAAGTTGCCAATTCATTGAACTGTAGATTATACCCATATAAAACAATTAAACAATAATCAGGGCTTTCTGTAACTCCTTCAAGAAACTTCACACTCAAGGGATTGGTGATACTATTACTTTTTTTTTGGCCTTCAGTAAAGTCCCATATGGCCATCGTAGGGAAAAATAAGAAAAATAATGAAAGGAAGGTTAAGAGGATGGAAGGAGACTAGAACTGTAGATCACTTTCTTTAAGAAATTGCAGAAGAGCTTGGTATACAGGTTTGTTGCATAACTGTAATATGGTGTTGACGCTAGCGGGGAAAAGGAACAGACTGCTGAAGTAGGCGACGGAGGAAGGAAGAACGGTGGGCTCGGTAGCGAGAGCAACTGAACAGGAGATGATTGAGGTCATCGGTTTCGCCTGGGTCATCAAGACATACAGGGGAATCGATGAGACGTAGTCGGTATAGATGCGCAGGATAACATCCATGTCCAAGTCGCATTCTAATGATGGAGGTGAGATGTCGACGTGCAATCCTGAAGCTGGAGAACCAAGGGGTCGTGGATAGATGCGTCTGAATGGCGGCGTGGTGTTTGCCTTTGATGGACTGCGAACGAATCCAGGCGTCATTCCAGCGACAATAGGCGTCACGATGAAGGACCGGGAAGAAATCCGTGTAGGGCAGTTGGATGCCTTGGAAGGTGCCTTGGGTGAGTCCCTCTTTTGCCAGGCGATCGGCGACTTCATTGTATCGAATTCCGACATGCCCTCTGATCCAAAGGAAGTGAATTTGATGTCCAGCTATGGTAGCGTTGTTCACCAACGTCAGTATCTCGTAAAGATAACAGTGCATATCTCTCGTCCAGCGGAGAGATGAGAGTCTCTGCAGCACACTCTGCGCATCGGTTAAGATCAGCAGTTTGGGGAAGCCCTGAGAAATCCCATATTGCAAAGCGTCACGAATGGCCAGAACCTCCACAGTGTAGCTGCAAGCCTCCATAGATAGGCGGTATCGAGCCAGGGCATTAGTAGAAGGACAGACGTATGCGTAACCTACTCCATCAGCAGATTTAGAACCGTCGGTGTAAATCGTGGTGAAATCTGGCCATGTAATCTGCAAGAAATGAGAGAGGGTGACGTTCACGTCAGGGCTCCGAATGATGTGATCAGGAAGATAATGCACCGAAACATTCAAGAAGTGTAAGTCATATGGATATTGAAACCCCGGAAGAGAGGGACTTTTCAAAATTAAGGGAAAAGCGTGGTATAGAGACCGAAATTCCAGTAAGAGTAACGGCAATCGTCGTACAGCTGGAAAATCCGCGTTGAGATAATTAGCAGCAAGATACTGCAACGTCCGCAATACTGGTTGGGCGTCCACGGAGAAAACTCGCAATAGAAAGCGCTGGGTTAAGAGCTGTCGTCGGATCTCCAATGGTGGTTCTGAGGCCTCAACCAAAAGTGCATTCGTCGGTGTGGAAAGCATAGCACCCAGGCAAAATCTAAGAGCACGGTACTGAGCAATATCCAACTTGAGCAAGACCGATGTGGAAGCAGAGCCAAAGAAGATACAGCCATAGTCCAACACCGACCGAATTAGGGAACGATATAGCAAAAGTAATATGGAAGCGTCCCCACCCCACCATGAATGAGCGATACTGCGTAGAACATTAAGAGTTGCACCAATCTTGGAGATGAGATGCTGGATGTGACGACTCCATGAAAGGCGACTATCCAAATAGATACCCAAAAATTTTGCGGATGATGCAAGGGTAAAAGTAGAAGGTCCCAAGCGGATAACGCCATCAGGTAATGTCCGTCGTTTCCTAGTAAACACTACGACTGTAGACTTGGAAGGTGAAAGATGTAATCCGTGTTCAGAGGCCCAGGTTAATAAATCGGTGGCTGCATCACTAAGCCACAGACGAGTAATCTTTCTGTAACTCCTTCAAGAAACTTCACACTCAAGGGATTGGTGATACTATTACTTTGAATGAGACAGTAAAGAGAGGTAGGATAGGTAGAGGTTGATTAGGTAACGTACGGGACATCTAGTGCCCAATTAACAATTGGGTTTTTTGCGTATACAACCTTGGAGGAACAGGTAACATGAAGGAACCCCACAGGACTTATGGGCTGCAGAACGGCAATGTGGCAACCTGTCCAAAACGCCGGAGGGTGACTCAGAAGTTCCCGTCCAGCGCTAGCCGAGAAATCTCAACCGCGCTCAGGTAGTACCTCCTGGATTCCAACACTCAAGCCTCTGGACCATCTGCCCGCCGTCGACCGACAGAGCTCGTCATCTTCTTCTAACATGAAAGAGGGAATCGAAATTAGAGGAGATGGGAGAGAGGAGGGCCGTGGTAGAAGACACCCTCTCCAGCATTCACGGAAAAATCCATGGTCAGAGTGGGCGGTCACCAGGTATCGTTCCTGGACTCTCCCTACATGTGCCTTGGTGTCAGTTAGGGGAAATCACCGGGTATTGGACGTAACCTTACATCAGACAGTAACAATTTCTACTTTTCGGTGCGATGTGTCAGCAAATTTAGTTCAGGTAGTGTTAGACCTCCTAGAAAACAGCCGGATAGGGAGCATTGTGTGACTGTGAACTAACAATTGATCACGTAAAAGATAGGTTTCTTATTTCTGACCTGCTTCCTGCTGTACTGAGTTAATTTTGTGAACCTGATAGTACAGTACTATTGTGTCAAATAGGTATACTTTTAAGCTTTGCAGATACGGATGAAGGCATTACTCTTGTTTAAATGTGTAACGTGTGACTCGTTCACGTTTTATGTGTAAGGCACCCATTATCGTACAAGAGTTCGAAACACGGTATCGGACAAACGTAGTCCTAGCTTTCTTATCAATTCATGTATTTCGTTTGTTTCAGACAACTATGGGGAGGAATAAAGGGAACTGGATGGCGGAAAACATAAAGTTAGCCATTAAGGAAGTAATAGGCGGGGGGAACGAACTTTACGGAAGCAAATGAGTAGTTCTATGTCCCTAAACGCACATTAGGAGACAGACTGAAATTAATTTCTTTAGGAAATGAAACAAAATGAAAACCTGCTATTGGTACGCATAAAAGCACTTTTTCAGAAGGGATAGTGGTTCTTTGAAGAAGCAAATAAGAATATTAGGTAGTCATCTTATGCCACCGGAAAAAGAAAAGAATTTTAGAAATTAGCACCAAAGTGTACAGAATGGAACTTTTAAGTCAACATTATGCTGTTATGGCATATACCCCTAGTATCCCCATATTTTTAGCGATTTCACGCATATAAAGTGAGAAAGGCACTGAGTTTTGAATATGAGAAAACTGACTGCATCGTTTGTGGCGAAAATTTCATCAAGACTGGAAACAGTGCTGCATATGCAAGGCTTGAGCCCGTAAAAACGTTTCCATGTCTTGAAGGGGACTACTTATATTATAAAAGTGATATTTGTCTTAAAATGTAATACAAAGATACACTGAAATAACGAAATAGTCTTATAATATTGAAACTGTCCAATATAGGGTTCCTTATTTTCCAATTGGGGAACCTGTGAGATTTATAAATGTTTAAAATTTTCTCTCTTGAGTACTTAGTGTCGATAGTATATTTGGTACAATTAAATAGATACGAAACGTGTGTTCAAAACAATTTTTAATACTGACTGTACGCATTCCCAAACTCATTACGGAACAAAAGGCTTAGGTGCACAATACTGGGTATCTTTCCTCTATATCTCGTGAACAAGGTGAATTATAGCCCGTTTCTGTGGTGTAGGTGGTAGCATGTCTGCCTTATATACAAGAGGTGTCGAGTTCGAATCCCGGTCTGTGTGTTTTCTGGATAAGGTTTTTTCCAGGCTTTTCCCTTATCCTGAAAGATGAATGTCTGGTAACTTAAGGTATACGTATGTACTCTGAGGTTATCTGGGTATATTTCAGCCATTTCATTCATCGTCTTACTTCGTAGAACGTTAACTACACATTGGAGGACAAGTTAATTAAGATATTAGAATTATTGAACCCTACAAACGTCAACATCTACAGTATATCTAGGAAAATGTCAGAATCTGGTAGCATTGGAATAACTTTGAAAAGTAATTCTCAAATGCATACACATTCCTTGTCAACTGGAAAACTATGTACTTTCAAATTGGCGTTCATATAGAGAAATGTGACACTTGTGTACAAGGAACTTTTGCCCGCCTCGGTAGCGTAGATGGTAGCACGTCTGCCTCACGTTCAAGAGGTCCCGAGTTCGAATCTCGGCCAAGGTGAGTTACCTGAATAAGGTTTTCCCTTTCCGCGGTTTTCCCTTATTCCTGAAACACGAATGTCGGGTAACTGTAAGCTTCATAGACTTCGGACGCATTGAGCTTCATTTCACCCATTTCATTCATCGTCCGATATGACTAAATGTTGCCCGCCTCGGTAGCGTGGTGGTAGCATGTCTGCCTCACGTTCAAGAGGTCCCGAGTTCGAATCTCGGTCAGGGTGAGATACCTGGATAAGGTTTTTTCCGGGGTTTTCTCTTATCCTGAAAGACGAATGTCGGGTAACTCAAAGCTCTATGGACCTCTGGTTCATTTGAGCATCATTTCACCAATTCCATTCATCGTCCGATATGACTTAACGTTCGAGGACGTAAATTACAACAAAATAAAAAAATTAAAAATACTAAATGTTGGAGGACGTAAATTACAACAAAGAAAAGGAATTTGAAGTTTATAGTTGGAATGATTTTTATGGATAGTTCTAAGAATAAGGAAAATTGATTGGGAGAAGCAGCAGTAGTTATAAATAATTCTAAAGAAAATTTAAAAATTGAAATGAGCAATAAGGTTCACTAGACGCTGACAGCAATTAGAACAACTGGATAGTACATTTTGAGTCCAGAGGTTCTACTCCCATTAGTCTTGAACCCGTAGGAACAAGAACCGGGCCTCTTTCAACCAGGGAGTTATCCGAGCTGTCCCAAAGGGCGCTCGGCGTCCTCCGTGGGGCTTTCCATAGGGCAAGACCTGGGTACCAGACAAGCACCCCATCTGCTCCTAGGACACAAAACGGGATGGAAGTGGATACGCCACTTACGCGCGCCAACACCAAAGGTGAAGGCTACCGATATGAACTCGGTGGGGTCTCCTGGCGATCTAGCACACTTTCTACCTTTGCAGGCTAGTACCCGGGATAATTAATGGCTTCCCTCAACCCCGTCCTTAGACGTACCCGATTCCCACGGGTATCGGGAACCACTGCCCCCTCGAGACCATCCCAATCCGAACAACTCCCGAAGGAGGGGCTCAGATGTTCGGCCCGAGGTTCCTCTAGTAATGTCAGAGGTACCACGAGTGCTAAGGGTCCCCAACGCCCGCTCCACGGCAGCTGAAGGGGACGGATCCCCTCCCCTACGGTAAACTGGATAGTACAGTCAGATTGAAGTATTCAGTTGCATAACCGGGATTTGAATCAATCCCGGTCACCGTCCGGTTGCTTTTAACAATTAAGCTACTCTGGCCAACATGCCAGTGTCTGCCTCGGTAGCGTAGATGGTAGCGTGTATGCCTCACGTTTAAGAGGCCAGGTTGAGCTACCTTAATAAGGTTTTTCCGGGGCTTTCCCTTATCCTGAAAGATGAATGTCAAGTAGATCTAAGCTCCACGGACCCTGGACTTATTTAAGCATCATTTCACCCATTTCTTTCACCGTTCGATATGACAACGTTGGAGGACGTAAAATTTAAAACAAAAAATAAACAAAATTATGTCAGCATGACACTGAATTCTCCATCCGAGTCGTATTTAAACCAGAAAAATACGAGTCGCTTGGAGAATTTAATGTCATATTGGTATGTTGGCCTTAGTAGCTTAATATTTAAGAGCAACCGGACGGAGACCGGGAGATCCGTGATTCAAATCCCGGTTATGTAATTGAATTTTCAGTCTAAACCTACCTATCCAAATCATCGCATACACACGGCTACACTGGAAGAACGATTAGTTGTAAATTAGGAGTACTGTTTAGGTGCACTATGAAAAACAAATTAAAACGTATCTGCAATTCCTTTAGACTCTGAAATGGTGAGAGTGAAATAGTAACTAAGTAAAAGTAACTAATTAAAGTAATTACCTTGGTATTTATTTCTTGGTAAACTTAATGATGTATCTAAATTTATATTATATATAAAATTTAGGTCAAGAAGACTTACAAATTAAATCAGAATGGATACCTGGACCAAACATATGCAAATTAATACAAAAGTAGACCTTTTAACAAAACTAGCCTGAAAATGGGACGAAACAGTAAATATTGAGCTATTATAAGATATAGGTATTGTCATACATAATAGGATCTAGTTTCTTCCTTTGTGTACCTGAAGTAAGTTTCCTATTTTGGCAGAAGTGTAGCAGTCAGTGGTTAATGGAACACCTCGAAGAGCAGTGGATCTCATCTCGTGGTTGAAATATGTTTATACCCTTAAACAGGATCTGTACTCGTAATTAAAATCAGGTTTAACATATTTTTGGCACCTGTGTTCTTATTTAGATGAAGAAAAACAATTCAGTTTATTGTAGATGGGGAATAGAACATAGAACATAATATGTAAGTTACATAAGCTAGAAAATTATGAATTCTTTGAATAATTATAGAACATGGACATACTAGAACGTATTAAATTACAACATTTTGTAATATAACCCTAAATTAGTAATTTATAAAATTATTAAACATATTAACAGATGCAACATCAATATTTTAAAGTTCTTCTATGGACAAATCACTAATATTTAAAAGGATACTTTAAGATTCCGTTAGTCATTATCAGACAGGAAATGGACACTAAATGAACATCTTTCCTTTTCAAGACTGTCAATAAACAAAAAGAAGAAAAAGAAGAGGAAGAAAAGGTTGGCCATGAACAATTTAAGACAACAGCAACATGACCTAAGCATCACGGCCAGGAATTTCTATAAGTCATGTATACCCTGACCTGCACAACAATTCTCTGAAGGTTTACAAAACATACCGCAACAACCTCGTCCTATTCCAATGTATGTTATAATGTATCCTGATTCCCATCGAGGTTAGCAACACTATCTTCTGGAGGCCTTACTGCATCAGTTTTATATTCTCCGTTACCTTGAATTTTCAAACAGATTATCTCCAACATTCTTCTTTCACTTTCACTTGACCCTGGCCGTGTGCTTGCGTACATATTTAATGCAGCTGCTTCTTAATCACCACGGTTTGTTCATGGAGCCGCATTTTACCACGTGTTATCCATTATAGCTGAATATAACCAGCCTCAACAGCTGGAATTCCAGTAGGAAGTTTCCGAAATTCCAGATGAAACAGCCAATATAACAAAGACCAAACAAGGAACAACTATGCATGTAACCTCCTGGTTTAATTACTCTATATACTTCCAACAACTGCTTATAAATAAACTCTGAAAACATTCCACTCTTACTATGGAACAAAAACTCGCCTAATGTTTGGGGATGCTTACTCGCGCTTCACATCTATATCATAGGCAAACTTGACTGCCGCCATACACTTTTTTTTTTCAGGTGTAAATGTGTGTTGATGGCAGAGTTATTGCCAGGCACAGGAATTTTAAGCATTAAATCCAGGACAAAAAGAAATAAAGTTGAACATCCACCCCTCCTACGGTCTTTTGGAGTTTGCAGATGGCACCCAGACCGGTTTTTACTTGCTTTTGGGTGACGCTCAGCCATTTTTTACGTTTTAGTGGTTTTAGTGCGGATAACTTGAAGCTGCATAAGGATTCGTATGTATGTTTCTTACTTTCTCTAACACGCAGCCAGTATTACATTCCAGACAAAAATTTGATACCAGGTTTTCACTGGAAATATGACATTTTGAGGTTCTCTGTATCGAGGAAAATACAAGCTCTGCGTGTGTGCATGTGTGTGTGAACAGTATAACTCGAAAACGAAGAGTCGATTAAATACAAAACTTGGTATATAAACTCAGGATTTTTCAAGAACGCTACAAGAAGAATTTCAATAAAATCCTCCCCACACAAAACTATCCTTTACATGGAAGATTATCTAAATAGAGTCAACATGAAAAATTTAATGCCACGGCCAGGTTTTGGACCACGGATCTCTTGGATTCCGTCCAGTCGCTGTTACTCATTGAGCTACCATGGCCAACTTGCCGTCATGACATTAAATTCTCCATATTTTCCCAGTACACCACTAGGAGCTCTCCACTAGGAGATACACCGTCTGTGGCCACCTAATATTGTAAGTACTTGAGTCCCAGGCTACACCATTTAACTATTATTATTTCAGTTAATTTACGAAAATTAATCATTTCTTCACACTAACCATATATAAGCTAAGGTTTTTAATAGATAGAGCCAAAGAGTTTGTTTTATGTTTATTTAAGTTAATTGAGGAAATTAATCATTTCTTCCCACTAGCCATATATATATATATATACTGCGACTTTGTAGGTTGGTAGGATTAAAAGCCTTGTTTGAAGACATTTAAGATGCTCTTTATTTCAGTAAAAACGAACCTTCTACACCCCTTAGAGGCTCTAAATATGACGTGTCATACACAAACGCAGTCTCTCGTTGCTTCAACACATGTAAACAAACTAAAGAATTCACTTCCGGTACACTTCAAATAGCTGCGCGCACACACACACACACACACACACACACACACACACACACACACACACACACACACACAATTAACAGCTCAACTCGCGAATGGCACCACTTTGACAGCTGCAGCGCCTTTATATCTCCACTCACTGTTTCTAGAAATTAGTGGGATGCTCGGTAACAATCGAGACGGCATCAGAAAAGACGAAACTCCCAAACATCTATCTGTCTCTTTCTTTCTCTCTTTCGGCAAACCTTCAGCGCTCGCGTGGTTCTCCGTCTCTTTCGCACTCGCCCGGCAGCAGCACAATTATGCCTCGGCGACAGTGGGCTAAGGTTTTGAATAGATGGAGTCAAAGAGTTTATTTTAAATTTATTTACCTTAATTGATGGAAATTAATCATTTCTTCACACTAGTCATATATAGGCTAAGGTTTTGGATAGTGCCGAAGAGTTAATGATGAGGCCTGGGACTCAAGTACTTACAATAGTAAGTCACCACAAACGATGTATCTCGAATACGTGAGTCTCTAGTGGTTTACCGGGAAAATATATGACTCAATTGGAGAATTTAATATCATGACAGCACGTAGGCCATGGTAGCTCAATGGGTAAGAGCGACTGGACGAAAACCAGGAGATCCGTGGTTCAAATCCCGGTCATGGCATTTAATTTTTCATGTTGACTATAAAAAGCGAAGTAGGTTCTTAACCTTTTCGCTTCATTTACAATGGAGAATGTTTATTTTTAATGAATGTCAAACTTTTGTCTATTTAACAACAGTTTGTAGGCATACAGCATTGTTGTGAAGATTGATTTTTAATGTAGTTCAGGTAATTGTGCAACAAACAACATTGTGGGGAATTAACCTAAATACTCTCACAACCTTTCCAAGAACTGTTATTGTGCTTGTGGTCTGCTGAAGGCTTGTAGAGCGATATGTAGCATACCATTAATTGACTATTCTCTGGTGTTTATTTCAATTTACATATAAAATGTGCATACACTTGGTGCACAATGAAATGTGAATTTCTAAAACTTTCATCATCATCTTCTTCTTCTTTGACGTCCCTAATTGTACCACAATTGTGATGCTAGAGGATACTTGTTTCTCTGAGGAACCGAAACTTTGGGTCCGACAGAGAACCAGGATAGGTGATCCGCCCAATGTCTGGTGTAAAGTTCAAGGCGGGATGATTAATAGGAAAGACGATGGAGCAATTGGTGGAATGCTGATGGGGGAAACTAAAGTTCCCGGAAAATATCTGTTTAAGAGCAATGTTGTATACCACAAATCTCACTTTGCTGTCACCTGGGATCGAACCTGAGCCACCTTGGTGAGAGTCAAGCGGTCTAACCACTAAGCCATGAACTTCCAAGAGTTAGAAACATGTAGTACAGTGCTTCCGATCACTTATGTACACGGCAATCATGTGCTTCTTGTAATTGACAGGAGAATTTCAGCACAGTATTTCAATTGCTTCATTATGTCTTCATGTTTTTCTCATGACTGAATTGAGAGTGTGGTTATGAGAATTACTGTAACCTTCAAAAGTGATGACGTTTGTCCTGTGATGCTTCCAAGCCAGCAACCAGCTAGAGACCTGCGGTGTCATCATATTGCATTTCCCATAAGTGGGGTGTGAGGGCACCACGTGAATGCCTCTAATAAATATTAATTGTGCTAAAGCAGTAAATACCAATTTTGCAAAAAGTGGTCCCTGAGGAAGTTAGGGATTAATATTATTACAAAAATAACCATAAAACCCTCATATTTTTAGTCCAAAATTGTTTCATAACAAAATAACTAAAATGTCAATATACGACAACACATCGTGCTGTAAGAACTGCAATGAATATCATTTGTTGGTATTATGGGTGTACATATATTTTAATTACTCATAACTGAAATGTAAACTTTTGACATGATATGCAAAAAGGTATTGTGCTGAACAAGCTCGTTAAATTCAAGAGATAGAGAGAGAGGGATAGAGAGATAGAGAGAGAGAAAGAGAGAGAGAGAGAGAGAGAGAGAGAGAGAGAGAGAGAGAGAGAGAGAGAGAGAGAGAGAGAACACTACCCTTCATCTTAGGCTTTGGGATGTTGTATTTGGAGAATATAAGCCATAACATGATTGTTTCTATTTATGAAAGCCTCGTAATTTCTATTTGCCCTAGAGGGTTCACATCACTATCGTTACTATTTATTTATTTTACGTTCTTTATTGATTCAAGTGACACTTTCAGTAATTCCTTTGTTTTTGAAATTGTATCTCTTCCCCTGCCCGGTATATTATGACATTCAAAATATTGATTGCGTTTTCAATCTTATAGTTTCCCTGCTATTAATGGGAAATGACCTCTACTAGTACTTATATTGTACACATAAAAATTATTCACTGTATGTTTAATATTACTAGACCAAAAAGCAATGTCTATCACACTTTGACCATTTTAATTTATGAAAGAATATTATCCATGTTTGTCTTTACCATGGTGATTTAATATTGTAACATCAAATTATAGAAATCAGCTTTACCCACATCATGAGTATGCAATTTCTGAACACCAGTTATTAAATGTGGTTTCAGTCTTTCATATTTAACTGTTTTCCCTAATCCCAATGCCGATTTAATTTTATTGTCTTGTTAAAAATAGACCTGATTTCCCTTAATATTGTAACTTTGTGGGTTAGTGAAACTAAACGTCCAATTGCACAGACTCAAAATGTTCTTTATTTCCACCGAATTACAGTTGGAACACTTGCCGATTACACAGAATTACGTAGCGCACACAATTACAATTCACCAGTTCGTCCGTCACAGTTCCACTCTGCACTCGCAGTTACGTACACTCCGATGCACAAACACAGACTTCCAAGCCGTTCACTCACTGGGCGCTCCTCACGGCTGCTCGCCAAGAACTGAACTGACTCGCCAACTGCAGCCCCTTTTATAGGAATATCGCTGTTTCTGGAAGTCTCGCGTTTCAGTGAATCACCCCGAAGGTTCTAGACTGCAGGGGGAGGGGAAAGAGACGGCCAGTGATGTTTTTCCAACCATACCTTGGTTAGCACTATAAGACAAATGGGTAGGCGTGGTCCAATGCCTCCCGGCCCTCACCCAGCCGCCAGTTGGTCGCGCCTTCCGATAATTGGGTGACAATATATTCATAAGATTACAAACCACTGCTCTGTGATTTACATCAAGAACAAGGAATTTGGCTTATTTTTTGCAATACTGTTGTCACATAAGAGCCATACATTAAGATTTTGTGCACTAAAGCACAAATCCTTTTGGCATTTTTACAGCATTAATGCATTATAAAGCTGAAACACATGATCAACCAGTGTAAAAATGGTGTGACAAATGATCAGCCACAACAGAGGGAAGGAAACAGAATTAGTTAAAAACATTAAAGTACAGGGCTAGCAATTCTGTGTAATAAGAAAATACACTGATATCAAGAATTTATGGGTTAGTCACAGTCAACTTGGTGATATCCAGATTATAATATTAAGACCTCTATAGAAGGAGACATTTTTTGCATGAATTGTGGCACTATATGTAATATATTTCCATGTGAATTTGACGTTCCATGCCCTCTACTGGTAATGAACAAAGCTCTGTTCATTACCATCTGGTAACTATTCCAAAGAACATTGTTTGTGATCTGAATTAATCACCATGTAATTCTCATAGGTATATGTGAATATTGAATTAAATACGTCTTACTGCATAGCAAACAATAATGAATGAATACTAAAGAATCATTTCAGCAATTAGGCAAAAAGAAATCCCAGTTAATAAGTAACCTGTTGTCTCTAAAAGAAAACTGTGAGATAACAACAAATAATTATAACAAAACAGAGCATCCATTCTGTAATATAGAATCAGAACTTAAAATAGTGTAATGCCATAGCAGCGATTTGAACCACAGACCTTCTACTGTACAATAAATTTTGTACCATTGACCTACCATGTTAAGATACCCGTACAACATTAAACATTTAAGTTCTGGTTCTAGTTTTCATAGACTCTCTCTCCCAGAAAATTTGCATAGCATTCATTCATCTTATAAAAATGGAAGCTCACAATATGTTGTTAATTTAACAAGAATTTATTGTGATTTATATTCTTCCTTCTGCTGTTAGAATTTTGCCTCTTTTTAAACAGATTTTAATGTTAATTTTAATTGTCATTCATTATAAGGAGCACATGAGAATATAAAACATATTACCTTTCTTTGGGGTAGAAGTATGAAAGTGTACTATGAGGTTCAGATGAGAGAACTTTTGTGATGTGATAAATGTCTGGTTTCAAATTTCTTGACAATCACAGAAGAACTGGCATAGAATATTTTTACAACACCTATTCAAAGCTAATATAATGTAAAAGAACAAAATACTTTAGGATTACTTACAAAGTCTTTTATTTTTTCACGAAATTCATACATATGTATTTACTTCACTTGTAACTTGTAACCAATTTGGACATCTTTAAATCTTAAGTTGGAGCTCTTGATGACTTTCCATGTTTTCAGACCCTCGCCACTGAAATATTATAAAATTTATTGAAAGTAGCACTAAACCAACAAAATAAAAAACTGATAATTAAATTAACATCAAAATGT